>VZSG01000271.1:569628-607605 GCA_013398315.1 Nothoprocta pentlandii | reverse complement strand
AAGGAAGGAAGGAAGGAAGGAAGGAAGGAAGGAAGGAAGGAAGGAAGGAAGGAAGGAAGGAAGGAAGGAAGGAAGGAAGGAAGGAAAAGGAGAGACTTTCCTCCATGATAGCTAACATGAAGCATTGATACCCCAGTATAAAATATTATGAAAGGCCGGTGAAGGATATTTGACAGAAGTAATTCACAGGGAATTTCAAGCAGCAAGTAGAGTTTCCAAACTTTTCTGCAGCCTTTGGCTTTCACACAGATCCCCTCTAAGATCCTGTTTCAAACTTAGTCATTTCAGATGCTGTTTGAGCTAATTAAGGGACTAGGTCAGATTCTTTCATTTGTCTATTTTCAACCCAAATTCTCTACTTTCATTTTTGTGAGCTAAGCCTCAAACAGAGTGGAAAGTTCAACTTTCAGAAACACAATCTCACTTGAGTGAACTTTGGATTAGCCCTTTTTTTTTCTGAGAAAAAGAAATCATTTGTCACAGATAAATCCAAATGTACAGTTATGCTGCTATAAGACACCCAATTCATCTTCTGTTCTTCATTGGTTTTGTAAGGCAGCAAATCCAAGTGGAGAATTAAAACAATAGTGCCAACTGCTTCTTGGCTGATTTGCACCAAAAGACTATTTACAATGATTGAAAAGTTTGTGTCTGGAATTTTGTACTTTATAAATCATAATGCTAACATTAAATTCCAACAAAGCTCTTGAGAGACTAGTCACTTATGTGCATGTGCACGTACGCACACAGAGTCATACAGAATCATCTGTACCTGACTCTAAGATTCAGGAAAAACAACTCTTCATTTGCACAGTGAAATATCATTTAATATTATTGCATTACATCTTCCTGCAATACATTCAGGAAGAAGTTCAATCAAAAGCTGTGTGTTTAAATAGCAATCTAATACTTCTCCCTTCTTATGAATCATAAGCCAAATCATTCCCAGAAAAGAGAAGAAACAACATGTTATTTATTACAAAATTCGAGATCTTCAGCCATGTTCCTTCTGAACAAGCCTAAGAGCTTCATGATTAGCCACAACTTAAGAAAAATGAGCTAGACTAAAAAGTGGTACTTCATATACATGTTAGCATTACCTGAATGGAAAGAAATTTTGAATATAGTATTCTTTTATCATTTAACACTTTACTAAGACATGCTAGTGGAAAATCAAATAAGGAAGGTGATCTTCCTTATTTCTTCTGAGTTAAAGTGTGATTTTCTGAGGGAAATATTAAACCTTTAAAGGTTTTATTTTTTTAGGGCATATTTTCATCATTTTCCAAATTATCAAAATAAGAATTGTTATGTTCTTCTATTGGTAAAGCCAGTACCAACTGTGTTGTGTGATTTCCTATTTAAAATCTTCAGCACCCTATCTAGGGCTGAAGCATTAGCAAATGCCAGAAACAATGTCACAGTAAGCTCCTATTTGATCAAAAATTAGAGCACTTTGGCTGAAACGTCAGTTTAAATAAAAGTATAAACAGGATGGCTGGTCAAGATTTAAATTAACCTCTAATTTCCAAAATGTTTATTCACTCTGAGGCCAAATCTTTTTAAAATAAAGGCGACACTTAAATCTGAATAGTATAGTCAAGAGCTATAATAAATGAAGTGTTCCAGGTTTTATGGACAGAAGCAGAATGTATATATAGTAGAGCTGAATTTGTAATCTTGCTCTAAACACTTCTGTCTTCAGCACTTATCTCCATTTGAATGGTATTAAATTGGAATCTCGTATGCCATCCCAGATGTCTGTGGTGGTTCCATTATTTTGAAGGAGAAATGATTAGAAGATGTTTGAAGAGGTTGTGCATTTTCATTTAAGACAACAAAGTGCATAAATGGGTACAATTTTAGACTTTCTGCAAACACATGGCTGCAGCAAAAAGGATCATTAAACTTAGGAATTTAATAATTCCTAAGTTGCATTAACAGGAAATCCCTCCCTGGCATTCTGAAACATTGCCGTAAGTTGTTAAACTGTGAAAAGCTTGAAGAAAAAGTTAATGTCATGTATGTTTGAAGTTATCCTTTCTTAGCTTTGTAAATCGCTTATGCCTTGTTCCCTTTAATGAAAATTCACATTGTCACATGACTCTCAAACTGGGTCCATGATAAGCCAGACTACTTTCATGTCAACATGTCAGAGTTCAGTGAGGGTTTGTAACAGTAGTGCAAAGTCCAAATATTGTTTAGAAATGATAAGTTCACCTCTTGGAAGATAATTTTGCAATTGTTTGGGTCCAAATCCACAGGAGTTGTATCATATCTTTTATGTTTGCATTTCTCTGTAAGCCTAGAAAGACTTATAATGTTAGACTTGCAATAAAGCATATTTTGAGACAGCCTTTTGCTAAGTCTTTTGTTCTCAAATATGTTAAAAATCAAAGCTAAGGCTCAAATTCAAATTGAATGGGGCTGGTTTAAAGACACTTAAATACATACACTTAAAGACAAAATATGTAGAATGATTACCCTCTGCAGCACTGTGATTCTCAGAGCAGTCCCAGATGGGGAGCTTCCTTACCATGGTCACACCGTATCAGACCCCAGAAGACAGAGCCACAGACTTTCCAATATGACCTAACCTGGGAAGCACTTTAAGGGCAAGGTCCTCCTGGTCGTAGATTTCAGAACACTTCAATACTACAACTCGTGTGCTCCGTATCAGCCTCCTGTGACTAAGCACCACTGAGATATCTGCCTTAGCTGACCAAAGTAGTTGTTTCTCAGTCATTACATCACTCAAATACATGCCTAATTATGCAATCAAAGTCCACAGTGTGTACTTGTAGTTGAGTTTCAACATACTGAAGTACTTTCTCTGATAGACATGTATCCCTGAGGTGAGGCTGCATGTGCATTACTCAGATTCAGGAGTCATTTGGAAGATGTTCAGCTTGAATTTTAACAGCACATCAAAACACTGTGGTAGAGATGAGGCTGGAATTGTGTCTCTCATGAAAGGAGACACCGGTAGTGAAGAGCTAAGAATATCATTGGCCAACTGCATACAATGCAATATCTTTACTCAAGAATAATTTCACCAGTGTTTAAGAGGAATTAAATCATTTAAAAGGTCTGAAACTCTCTCTCATGCACTGGAATGGAAAAAGCACATCAATTATACCTAATTATTACTTGACTTATATTTCTTTTCAATTACCTGGACATGAAAATGAGCTATTTGCCAGGAAGTATACTCCAAGAAGAGATGAA
The DNA here is from genome assembly GCA_013398315.1 of Nothoprocta pentlandii. Taxonomy (NCBI): domain Eukaryota; kingdom Metazoa; phylum Chordata; class Aves; order Tinamiformes; family Tinamidae; genus Nothoprocta; species Nothoprocta pentlandii. The sequence continues at coordinate 604,377 of VZSG01000271.1, read as the reverse complement.
CTTAGTCTTTTCCCCTAGGGAGAAGAGTAAGAAAAATTGACATTGTTTTCTTCCCTGCAGTAAACCAAAAACTGATTAGGATGGCACACAGGGGGCACATATTAGCAGTAACATGACATAGCTTTCAGTCCCAGTTCTACTTCAGACACATTTTGTAAAGGTTTATGAGAAAATTATGTCTCTAATAGTTCCTCTATTCTTTATTATCATGAGAAAAAAAAAAATAAATAAAGGAGTGGGTCTGTAACAGGAAATAAAAGACTTACTTAAACTATTACATCTGACTTGGACAAAAATTCTTATACAATTCTTAATTTAGACTCTCCTAGGTAAGAAAGACAAAAATGTTCATTGCAAGGATTTATGGCAAGCAATTAAGCCCCAGTATTTGAAATGGATATTAACAAAGATAATGAAAACAGGCTTAATTTCTCAGGTTTTATTCCAGTGTTTACCAAGCTATCTCCTTACAACCTAAGAGACTTCTGTCCTAATGTATAGTAGCACTACTTCGAAGCAGGTAATTCTTCCTTCCTCCACTTATTTTGTCTATTACATACACCTTCATGCTTAAGAATACTCTGTCAGAAGCAATCACTTGTAAGTGTTTTATGTTGGTTAGTTCACTCTCCCCCAAGTACAGCAAGAGAGAAGTCTGGAACAGATGCAACTTGCCCTTCTTCTGACAGACAAATATTGCAGAAGTCTCACATATTTGCAGGCTTGCCAGAGCATCCTTTTTAGTAAGAATAGGAAGGTCTAATCATTGCCTCCCAGGATTTTGCACATTTTTAAAAAAGAAACAGAGACTGCATGAACACAGTTAAGAAAAAAATAAAGATTTTTTAATGTTAATAACTCTAATCACTGGTACAATAAACTTTTGCATGTATTGTATTATCATTTTCAAAAATAAATTATAAGATACCTGAAGCTAATACTAACCAAGCGTCAGTCTAGCCCAGTACTTCAATTCTAGGTCAAGGAAGAAATATTTTCCTGAAAAACTCTCTATTCCACACCACCAATGCCCAAGTAGTCCTGTTGCTTTAAACCCACAATCATTACAGGCAAAGGGAATAATGTATTTGTATCTAATTTTTCCAAAGCTGTTTTAGATTGACTTCTACACATAGCCCTTTAGTAAAGCCAAAATATTTCGTCTGTCCCTCCAGCATATATTATGCAAAGAAGAGGCAGCGCTCATGAGCGCAGGGCACCACTGCCAGTCTCTTGAAATTACATCCTGCAACAATTAGCAGTTCTAGGGCTGTCAGTGCAGCTTTCTTCAAAAGGATGAGAAGCAGAAGACCTATTTGGATAGACTGGTCCTTTATAATTCATGACAGCTTATATGTTGAATCAAAAAATGGCTTCTCTATCATATGTTTTGAAATACTGAGTAAAACAGAATTGTATGGCCATTTCATACAAAGGATTTTAAAATTGTGATAAACATTAATTTCTACTAAAGCTGTGTTCTAACTAAAACCTTAAACACATATCTAAAATTAAATATATAAGATGTATACATATATTTTATATATAATATTTTTATACGCTAAATATATTTTACACATACATAAGAAAATATGTGGAGCTGAAAATGGATCTTCAAATTAAGGTCAGTTAGCACTCTATTCCATCATCTACTTTTCTCCAAAATGCAAGCAATTACAAAGATATATCATTCTATCTTAGTTGGCATCTGTTGGGAAGATATTTTTCGGCTTTGTTTTGATAAGCCCTTCTCCAAATGGTTTGTATTAAGCACTAGAATTGCTCTGAACTTTGTGTGTTTATTTATATGTGCCCAAGTTAATTTGTTCACTGAAAACACTGACTGAAAGACAACTTTAGTGGTAAGTCTGGAGTCAGACACATAAAAGAATTCTTTATTTTTCTGTTTTGTATTAAAGGTCCTTTATTTTATCCTCAGAAGTAAATATTCTTCACATGTGAATAAGAGAAGTAGCACTGGACCACAGCAGCAGTAACTTTAAAAGAAAACTCACCTTGCTGTGTCCTGCAGGATGAGAGATTTAGCTGGTTACCTTGCAGAACTGACATTTCTGTTCACTGCCCCCTCCTTCCACCTCTCCTCCTGCCCAGGTCCTGCAAGGATAGAGAATCAATAGCTCTAAAAGGACTTAAAATGTACTAGTAGTACTTTTTCTATTTATGATCAGAAGTCCAGATTAACAGATTTCATTTTGTTTCCCCATAAGACTTCTGTTCTTCCAGGCGTTCAATAGAAGTTTGGTAATATCTCACAGCAAGCACCTACAAAGGTGGCATTCTTGAACTACAGGTGAGACTCACAGGCAGCCAGGTTCAAGTATCCTCTGGTACTTGCAGAGGTGGGTAGCATTTCAGGAACACCTTAGTTCTTCAGAGAAGGTCTTTAGCATTAGTTATAACCCAGCCAACTTGCTTTCAGAGTAAAAATTAATATATGAAGTTACATCTGTTTTTCTTCTTGCACTACCAATTACAAGTGTAAGCAATGGGTTTAGGATTTTATGCACAGAATAATCCAGAACATGAGAATTTAGGGCAATATGAAACAATTATTACAGCAGAAAAAACACTGTCAACAACTTTGTAGATACAGAGGTCTTCTTACAACAGAGCCACAGTGACACAAAATGTTCATAATGTTCATAGCCCTAATGTTCTTTTCATGGATGCAGGACAGCAACTCCTATAAACAAAGACAAAGTCATAGCAAAGTAGGAATTAAATGTAAAAACAAAACAAAACCCTATTTCTATGTTGTCTTTCCCAAAGGGTATCTCTCTTCCTGCTGTAACCCGTCTTCCTGAATCTCTCCTGTCTGCTTGAGTAGAGACACATATATTTGCAGCTGTGTACCGATCAGTAGGAACAGCTCATGCTCTTGAGAGCTCCCAGATTTTGCAATGACTCATACTTGATTGATTAAAAAAACTCTTTTTTTTTTTCTAGTTTATTCTGTTCTGAGCTATTACGCATATAGAATAACTAGAACAGAAGAGATCATGGTACAGGAAGTAAATGTTTGAGATAGCAAAAAATTCGTTCTTTCTTGCTTTCATTGCAAGAAAGGGCTGTTTTCCAAACTGATTAATTATGCATGTGCCATGTGGAGTACCTTGAAAAAGTACATTTTCCCATTACTCAGCACTTTCAAAACCAAATAGATTGTGCTTTGTAATTAAAACCTACTGTACAAGAAGGATATTAAAATATCAATATAATATTTCTAAAAAATTTGGTGAGTTTTACTTGAATAAACGATTGAGTCAAACTGATTTTTCTTATACAAGACCCAATGAACTCTAATTTTCAAATAAACACAAATAAAAAGTGACAATAGAATAACAGGAAGTGCCAGCAAATACAGATTTATATGTTTTTAAGACTATAACCATATAACCATCATCTATCATAAGTTACAGGTAAAAATGATTTACCTCAATAAGAATCTACCAAAGAAGATAAAAGTAGAATATTAACTAGTGAAAATCCCATCCTCAAATAACTATATCAATAATTGTTAAGCCATTGTCTGTAAGGGCAAGACATCCCTGATTTCAGAAAAAAAAAATCCTTAACTTACAAGTTTTATTTCCCCTCCAAACTCTAAAGGTTAGTCAATGTCAAAAGCTTCAGAATTATTGGACTAATTGATTCTGCGTTCCTGGTATTCTTGTTCTGAGGCCATAAAAGATTTTTTTTCCATCAATAAAACTATTGAGAGTTTTTTTGTGTTAGTACTTGACAGTCAATAGATGTTACTATTTGTAGATCATATGATCCTAAATTTGACTTCCTTGCTGAAAATATCAAAGAGAAGTAAAATCAATCTTGATTTTGAAGCAGAGATAATATTAAAATAATAAATTAATGGAGAGTATTCCAGTCTGTAAAATACCCATATCGTCATTTTTAACCCTTGTGTTTTGTGCTTATTTTTACTGAAACTATTAAAATCGTATCTGGTTTTGTCTACAGCTATATTCATAGCTGTAGAAGAAATGCCATGGACTGGAAATGATGAAGAAAATGAACCCCTCATATACTAGTCATACATAATGGACAGTTCTTAAGGTGACTGTCTCCCCAATTACAGATTTGTAAGCTCAGGGATGACACTGAATGTCATTCATTGCTTCTCAGGCTTATGATCAACTGCTGAACAGATTTTAACTAGGAACAAAAAGTACAGAATGTTTTGAAATGCAAATTCAGATCTCGTATTTTCCTTCTATACACACTATTTAATCTCTCAAAAATGTCTACATAAAACCACAAAACATCACAGCCTTGCTTAATTTCAAAGCACCAAATTCCTTTAATTTAAAAAGTAGCTCAATTGTTATTTGTTTATGGGGAAGCTACAAAGACACACATTATAACTGCTCGCTGATTAAGTTCCAAGCATATAATTTTGTTTCTATACTTCAAAATGATGAGTAGTCCTTTCTAGCTGTGGAGAATGTATTGCTATTTAGTGAATATTCTCCTTGTTCAGTATTCCCTTTTCTAGCTTTTACTTAATAACAGCTAGTTAGAATCAACTTAGTTGTGGGTTGCATTTTTTATGATTATTACTGCTCAATTCCATGCCAACTTGCAGCAAATGTGCTCATATACCACAGATAATTATGTGTGATTTTCTCCTTTAATGAAAGATAAATAATTTGGCAGTCCTGCCTCATGTATTTTTCTGTTTCAGTATAAGTCATTGTTTGGACGAGGCCTTTTCTTTGGTGTAGGTTTGCAAGCAGAATGAAATGTGTTTATTAGATCCATTACATAGCTTTTAATGTAAGGTACTGCTATAGGTATTAGAAGTTTGCATATTACCATTAAACACTAATATTACATTATGATTTGATCACAATAATGTAGCTCTTTGTTTACAACTAGATTTTCTATATAGGCAGGCATTTGCAAAAGAATGTACAGGAGCTATATTTATAATAATCAAATAGAATAAGAAGAACTACTCAGTTCTAATTTCCATTAGAGTTTCTTTCTTCTTGTCAACAAGGTTTAATGCAAAGAGGCACAAGTCAGGGCAGGACAAGACTAATCAAGAACAGAAAAAAATGTGCAATAATTACCATTTTCAAGTCAAATTGCTTTTCAAGATGTCACAATATCTTTACAAAGCTCAGGTAAAATTATTGTTACAGTTCTGGAAAATGTGAAGGAACAGGGGACGACAAAGAAAATCGTTAACAGGCTGATCTTTGTAGAAAAATACTGTAGCCACAACAGTAATTGTCACTTCTAATTTTTTAATTGCTATAAGATAATTTGATAATCTGCCAGAAAAGCTAGACAGTTCTGCTCCAGTGTTCTCCAGCACCCACCAATGAGGCACAGAGATGTTGAGAACCATCCAGATGAGGCTGAGGAAAACAAGATAACAAGCAACTTGGCAGGCTGGGTTTATGCACTCAGGCAATTATTATCAGCCCACAATTCACTGACCATTGCAAGAGAGATTTATACAAGAAAAATAAATACTGAAAGGAGGCAGAGAGAGAAGTGAAGCAAATGAAGTTCCAACTCATCTTTTACTTAATAACCCTTGCTAACATAAATTCAGTTAAAACAACACTGGGCTCTACTCATTGTTAAAAGATAAATTGTTAAAAGAAATTTGTTAAAAGATAATATGAGAATATGAAAATGTAAAAAACAACAAATTAGCCATCTGCAAGTAAAATTCATTCAAGAGGAAGTGGAAAAGTTGAATGTAAAAATTTGCCTGCTTGGAAACCTTCATGAGTGCAGTCTATTTTGTGTTGACCACTTGCTTTCTTTAGTCCATAGCAAATGAAGCAGATATCAGAACATTTCTGGCAGCAAAGAAACAAGTCTACAGGTGGATATGCAGCTGAATAAACCATTGGATTAGAGCACTGCTGTGCAATAGTTTTTGTACTTTAAGTCAAGCTGTGTTGCTCAGTCTAGGAAAAGGAAATTCCAGACATGAAGCTGCCTGGGGCCACCACTGGCATAAAGCATTTATGTATGAGAAGGTCAAGGAAGAGTCATTGAAACAAAAGCGGGAATAACAGCAGAGTACTTGACCAATTTATGTTCTGCCGGGCTAAAACTTCTTGGCCTTGGTAGGCAATTTTACAAGTGAATTTTAAGCAGTACCAGACAATGATACCTGGCCACACAAGGGAGAAAATAATTAAATTTGCAAGCCAAATTAAAATTTAAACTGGTATTTCTTTGCTAACAGCCAAGATGAAGTCTCTTTGAAGAAAACTTTCATCTATTCTAAGTACTTTGTAAACAAGACATGGTGGTATAGCATGTTATACGGGAGGAGGTACTAGAAAATTAACATTTGCTCTGTGTCAAGCACCATGCCCCGCAATGCCCAAGGTGCATTTAAAACTACTGAAGAACAATACAGGTAAGTGTTGTGTATGCTAACTCAAGACTTAAATAACTTACTCCAGTAAAAAGAGACTCTTAATTCTAACACATGATTTGGAAGACCATATCTGTCCGAAATAATAGACATTCAATAAAGACATTATGCAAATCCTATAGCACTTTTACATACTAGGTTGTGAGACATCATATAGTTATTTCATATATCAATTTAGAATGACTTATATATTACAGACAATGTGTCTCTAATCTGAATATAACTTTTATCTAAAATGCTAGAAACATGCTAGAAAAATGCTAGAAACATTTCCGCACTAGCATTTTGAACATTTATAAATGGAAAGAAGATACTATCATTTCTTCAACTACTATTTATAGTTTGTTGAGAAATAATTGAAGAAAGTAAAAAGCTAGTAGCAAAAGCTCTCTTGGGAGCCCATAAGAACATTAAGCCATCAAGTTATTACAGAACTCATTAGTATTAGCTGAACCTCGGGAAAAATAGATGGACCACTGACAAACCAAATAGCTAAGAACAAGAAAAATGGGGAATGAGGAAAGGCAGTAGAAAATCAGAGATTTCCATATTGGGACCTACTGTCTTCAGCAATTTTTTTTCTCCGCAGTGCAATAAAAGTGAATCTCTTTGTAATCACAAATGCTTTCTTAGTGCCCTGAAGTATGGGATATTTTTAAAGAAATGTTCGTTACATTCAGCTCATTGTGTCCTCTACAAGACTGATGATGTACCATGGCGAGGAAATTTGACTTCTAGTATTGCAAAGATTCCCGTTTTCACTGGTGTCAGCATGTTACATACCATTAGGCTAAAGTTTCATATAAAGTGAAACTGTGTAAAAGGTTTATTACCACTTTATTTATTTATTTATTTTTGCTGTACAAGAAATGTTCTTTAATATAACTGCAAAGTGTTACATATCTAAGGCTGAAATAAGGACCAAGGAATTACAGGAAAAGATCTAAGCAAAAATATATTCAAACAAATCTCTGTTTGGTATAGTAATGCCTTAGGGTATACAATTGCAATTTATACTTTCACTGTGAACCAAAGAGTGCAGAGCAGCTGAGACCAATGTGTTGTATTAGTGAGTTGAGCAAATAGGTTCACTGTTCTCAAAATAAGTATTGTAAAAGGCAAATAAAATGTAAAAAATAAATGTAAAAGGCACTTTTATAGGAGCAGTGTCACAGTGTTACCACTTGTTCCTTCCATCCTATCTCAGGCGCACTGCTACTCCTTTTTTTGTTTGTTTGTTTGTTGTCTTTTTCGTTTCTAATTGAAAAACTTCCCACTAGTTTTTACCCTTATCTTTCATTCAACATACCAGAAAACAACATGTTCCTACAGTACTTCACTACAATAGTAGTCTTAAGAGCTACTGGATGGATGCTAATCCTTTTGCCACAGCTGACAAAATCTTCAAGATGCCTGAAGCAGCTGAGCACCAATTTTGACTTAAGCACACACTGCAACAGCAGCTGCATGGACTGCCCTGCCTCTCGTCCTGATCCAACATGAAGTCTGTAACAAGAACAGCAAGCCAGGCACTGATATTTTCTGTGATGAGCTGGAGACACAGAGGTCTGCAATATTTGGGTAAAAAAAACTTCATGCTTTCAAGCAGCGTTTAAGCAGTACTTGGATCTTGTGCCAGTTCTCTCCATAGAAAAAAATTCTACCCACAGTAATACAAAAAGAAATGTGAAACAGGCAAAAACACAAATTTTTCACTCACCTTGTGACACACAGTTCTTCNAAAAAAAAAAAAAAAAAAAAAAAAAAAAAAAAACAGAAAAAGAAGGGTTGGGTGTAGGTTCAAAAATGTAAATATGTTTTGGAACAGTCTATTTAAATTCAGAAAGCATCTTGTACATTGGGGGCTAGGATCTACCTAAAAGTATAAAAGATTCTACTCCTAGCAACAACCAATTTTGATGCTGCAGAGGAAACAAGGAAACAAGCAAGGAAAGAAAAAATGAAACAAGTGCAACAAACTCAACCAGTTACGAAAAGCAATTCTATAGGAGGACTTTGGCATGTGAACTGTGTATTTGAATAGGTGAGTTGATGTGCTTGGCGTTAAGAAACTTAGGATACAGCTGTGTAAGAGAAGCTGGGCTTTTCTCTCCTACAAGTACCAAGCAGGAGCACTCCATCTTCTGAACATTTTACTCATTCAGGAAAACTGATTCACACTGAGAATTTTGAATTCATTTTTTTTTTCTGACATTTCAAATAGTTCTAATAGACCACCAAGTTTATTTGGTGAAAAACTAGCTCCAAATCATAGTCTTTAAAAAGGTTCTGTGACTATTCCTAGCTTGCACATACACAAATATCTTCACATAATCTTTCACCCATTGCTTGAGAGACTTCATATTACCAAAGACTCCTTATTCAGACAGCTGTTTTTCAAATACAAGGAGTTTTCAGCAAATTATACCAAGAACACTTTTCTTTGAAGATTTTCATGTCATTGTTAGCAAATGACAAGATGACCTTAAAAAGTTTCACATAGCAAAAAAAGGTGAGACTTATATTTTGTTTTGTATCATACAACACAGATTCTCAATAGATATTTAAAATGTTTTTCAGAACTTCAGGACACAAGAATAGGAAGTCGAACATTGAAACACTTGGGTTCACAGTCCTGTGACTGGAATAGGTAAGCATCTGGGTGATCATGTACATAGGAGCAAGTGGAAGAAAGGCACAATCACAGCCCCTGTGCTTGATGCTGTACTCGTAGGGCTGCTGACCAGCCTCAGCAGGATCAGAGGATGTCAGGAGAAAGACAAATGCATTTTCTGCTATGCTTGGCTCATGAGTCCCACCATATGTGACTGAGTTCTCCCTGCAAGGAACCATTATGACCAGGAATGTTAAAATGCAAGGTCAGATGACATTTGATAAACCAGTGGAGAAGTTAAAAAAAATAGATTTAGGTTGTAAAGATTTTATAAAGATTGCAGGAACTCCCCCAACAGCAATACAATATTGCATGGGTAACCCAGCTGTGTCATCATGCATTACTCTGTTATAGCACCTCTTTAGTCATATTACCCAGTAATTCAGTGGATTGTCACGTGTTCCATTCACCTGTCAGATTATTTGAAGAGATTAGCTCTCAAATTCTATTCCCCTCGTACTTCTTGCTGTTGTTTTTGTTTTGTAATATCATAAAAAGTGACTTTCTTCCAAACACAAGAGGGAAAAATCTCAGCCATTTGCTTATTATGATGGTTTTCAGTTAAACGATTTAGCCAAATCAAAACTTGCCTCACAACAGTGTACAAAAAAAGCTTGCCACTAATCATTATTTCCCTAGCGGGTTGTATATTTCAATATTAGTAATTATTTCCTCTGTGTGAGGGGTTTGAAATAAAAATATAATATTTTATCAGCAAATTATATATATATTTATATNCGTACAACAAAACTGAAACAAATTTTCTCAATATTTTTTGAGTCAGCAAAAAATCCAAACTTTTTCTAGATAGATACAAAGGATGCTTTTTTTTTTTGGACAAGATGAGGCTATGAATAATTACAGACAATACACAAAAGCAATATCAAAGTTCTGCCAATAGATTGTTTCTTTAGGCCATATTATTTATGCGTCTCAATTCTGTAAACTTTAAGGAAGGATTTAGTTGAATTAACCTTGTTATTCAGTATACCCATCATTTGCAAATAAAATGCATGCTCTCCTACTGCTTCTCAAAACAGTGATACAACTTGTTCAGTGCTTACTGTTGCACTAACAGGCCGCCCAGGGAGGTTGTCAAGTCTCCCTCTTTGGAGATCCTTAAAACCTGCTGGGATGCAGCCCTGTGCCATATGCTTTAGGTGTCTCTGCCTGTGCAGGGGGGTTGAACAGACGATCTCTGGAGGCCCCTTCCAACCTTAAGCATTCTGTGATTCTGTGATTCCGTGATTCTATGATTTTCCTTCCTAGCTGCTGAAAAGTACAACACAACACATAATCTGGATAATACCCAAGATAGACAAATAAGGCTAATTATGAAAATGATATAGGACAACAAGGTTGAGTATAAAGTATCTTGCAAGACTCTGAGCTCTGACAATAGTCTGCATGGAGGCAGGGAGGAAGGCAGTGAATCCTTATGCTGAAATCATGAAAGACATATATTCAGTATTCACATAAAATAATGTCAGCAAAATTTAGCTGGAAATCACCAATGTATGGTGGTGTAATATTTAAGGACAACATAAAAGGACATTTAAGCATAGTAAACTTACCTCTTTCAAGTAAACATAACTTTTCATACAATACAGCAGCCACATTTGAAATACAGCCCAAATCAAGTGTAGATTTAAGTTTGTGACAAATTCAGTGTATTCAGACATGAATGGATATAGGACTATTTTGCAGATTTTTTTCTTATCAGTGCATGATTTGTTACATCTCAGATAATTCAGCCTCAGTCTGCTGAATTATCTATTTTATTATTTTATTATCTACCTTTTCGTAGATATCCTTTATTCTTTGTGGTAGGAGACCACTCCCTAGACTAAACTAGATAAGCCCTGTGTTTCTGATAAGACAAAATTGTCTCTTCTATCAGTTCCATTCTCCAAATGGCCTAGACATAATGTGACGAGTCCCCAGAATGGAAGAAGTCCTCCTGGAGGAAGTGTGTTGGAATTGGAAAGAAGCAGCCAGAGTGCCCTAAATTCCAGCAGTCCTCTGGCAATAATTGACATAGGGCATGTTACAGTAAACAAAGAAGGACTTAAGCTATATCAAAGCAAGAATCAGCAAGAGAAAAAAAATCAAAAATACAAGAAACCACAACCTTCAGAAGTTACAAAGTTCAGAAGTTACAACTTTCAGAAATTTCTCTATGGAGATTCTCTCCTATTATTCAGATACTCCCTTTTCTTTCTGTATCATGAAAGCTACAGCTTTAATGGGAGAATGACAAGACCTAATTTTCCATGAAAATTTTCTCCAGTTTCAATTATTTAAATGTTCACACAGCACTGAAATGAAACACGTTGTGAAACACAAATGAAATTCAGCATTCTTCTGTGCTTTTCTCCACCACATGTGGTGAATGGATATATATATTTTTTTGAGTGTGTGGGATTTCCCATGCAGCTTAAATATTCAAACAGATCATGAGTCATATAGTTGCACAACATAATTATAAAGCAGTATATACACCTCATTTGCATTTACAAGTGCAGCAGAGTAAAACGTAGGCATGTTTCTGACCCATTACATGTTCTCCCTTCTCTGTCATAAATGGAAAGCCTTTGAAAAGACTGGAATTTCAATTTCTTGAGTAAACAGCACAAATGCAGACTAGAGGAAAAGCAAGAATCAGTTGTTGAATCCTAAACCCTCATTACCAATAACACCTATTTGAGGGGCTCTAAGCAAGTTATAGCTAGAGGAATCAGTTTTACTTGTACAGCTTTAAAGAGAAAATTCTTTATTTTCTCTTTACTAATTTCCTAAGACATAAAGAAAAACATGTATTCCAACCAAGTTAAAATGCTGATAAAAAGCACTCACAATGTTTTATTCCTCAGGAATGACATGAGAATATATTTACATGGAATATTAGTTAATTTTTTATTTCCTTGATAAAATCTTCAAGCCTTCACATATCATTATTTTCCATGTTAGAATAAAAATAAGAAAGTAAGAAAAAAAGCAAATGGCTAAAGTTAGGTGGATTTCTATGGAAGAGCGATCTGACCATTCTCTGCACATTGCTCCTTTTATTTCTCTTTAGAAGAACTTTCAGCATTTTTATGTATGTTTTTGCACAAAATAGACTAAGCCTCCAGTTTTTAGTTTTTTTCTGCTTTAAGTAGTACTAAAGTTTAGGGATATATCTAAGAAAAATGCTCCCTCTGTCCAAGATCAGAAGAGTCCAAGATACTTATCACTGAGGATTAGTAAGTCACGAATACATAATACAACAGATGCAAAGTTTAGCAATACACATATTTGAATGTAATTCAAGATTCATCTGAATCATGACTACCTGTATAACAAAGTGGTTCAGTAATTTGCAGATTTTGCAGTTTGTGATGCTCTAATATACTCTTTTGGAGTTTGTGATGCTCTAATATACTAATAGACATTTCTTTCCTAAAAATTATGAAGGCTGAATAGAAATATATACAACTTGTATCTAGAATTAGCAACTAAAAGTAAAATCAGAACTTGATATACAAGATCACAATACGAGTTGCAGGGAGCCAACTACACGAAAATTACACAAACTCTTATTACATACAGGGTCCTGCACCTGGGGAGAGAAAACTTCAGGCATCAGTACAGAATAGGGGTTGACCTGCTGGAAAGCAGCTCTGCAGAAAGGGATCTGGGAGTCCTGGATTAACCTGGATGAGTTACCCATGAGGCAGCAGGGCCCTTGTGGCCAAGAAGGCCCATGGGATCCTGGCTGCATCAGGAGGAGGGGATCTGCCAGCAGGTGGAGGGAGGGGATCCTGCCCTTCTCCTCAGCTCTGGGGAGGCTGCACGTGGAGTATTGGGGGCAGTTCTGGGCTCCCCAGGACATGAGGGACCTCCCTTCTAGAGAGGGTCCAGCAGAGAGCAACAAAGATGATTAAGGGACTGGAACATCTCTCCTATGAGGAGAGATTAAGTGAGCTGGGCCTGTTTAGACTACAGAAGAGAAGGTTGAGAGGGAATCTGATTAACATGTTTAAATACCTGAAGGGTGAATGTAGGGAGGAAGGGGCCAAATTCTTCTTGGTGATGGCCAGTGATAGGACAAGAGGCAATGGGGTTTAAACTGCACCACAGGGAGTTCCATCTCCATGTGAGGAGGAACTTCTTTTCTGTGAGGGTAGCAGAGCCCTGGCACAGGCTGCCCAGGGAGGTTGTGGATTCTCCTTCTCTGGAGATCTTCAAAACCTACCTGGATGCCAACCTGTGCCCCGTGCTCTGGGTGTCCCTCTTGGAGCAGGGGGGTTGGACTAGATGATCTCTAGAGGTCCCATCCGACCTTTAATATTCTGTGATTCTGTGATTCTGTACATTAATTGTCTCACTTATGTTGTTAAGTATTCCTACCTGTAGAACGTTTCTCTTCCTACCCATAAATAGGTCTATCTGAGGTGAAGACACTCTGACTATTATGCACACTCTGACTATTGTAATACAGTTAAGGCAGGATCAAGTGGATTTAGTCCCTCAGTAATACCAGCAAAGAACTTGATCACAGTCCCATTGTGTTCAGAACAAAAGCAAGCCCCTCAGCTTCCAGAGATCAAGTTATACAATACTTATAATAGTGTTCATCCATTCAACAAAACACAAAATGGAGCAATAAAAGATCTTGTCCAAAACACAAACATAGCTGTACAGTGAGGTGAAACTGAAATTAATAGTTTTTGACATTAAGACATCACTTTTTCTTTACAGTTCCTGCAAAGAAAATATCATGGCAGGAGAGAGGAAAATAAATGTTCAAACTTATATCTTGAAAAGTACATGTTTAAAAATTCAAAAGACAGTAGCGTGCTTATGGGAATATATATATGTCTTTCAAGTTACTGAGCATTAATCAACCCATATTGATATTACTGGGAATGGGAGGCAGAAGCATTTGTCCCATTTTAGAGAAAATAGGATCTTCCATGTATTTTAAAGTATCTCCAGTTTTGCAAATCATTCATGGAACATCCATCTGTAAAAATAACGTTTATTAGAAGAACTCAAAGCAGTATAGATATCACTGGTTGCAGTTATAAAACGGAACCAAAAAAAATTTAAAAAGATTTTGAAGTCAAGTTAGAGGCCTAGCCTCTAACTTAAAAATTGCTTTTCTCTAATACCTTTCAAAAGCAGAACAAAGTTCTGGTCAAACAAAGTCAGATTACATGCTAGACAGCTTTTTTGTTTGTTATTCTTGAGGTTAGTTTGTAAATTTGCAGCTCTTGGAAGCACAACGGTATCTATTAATTAAATCTACATTATTGGCAGTGTTGGTACATATAAAACCTCTATTGTACAGTAAGAGATATCATAAAAATACAAAAATACATGTATCAGTATGTTGTAGGGTATAATCTGTCATCAAAACTTATATTTGGAAAAAAACTTTCAACATAAAAAGTATTTTACAGGTATGATTCTGTATTTCACAGGCTAAAACTTGGACCCGGATTACAGGAATCCATTTTTATTAACTGTGTTTGTGGTATAAGTAATAATCAATTTTTATATGCAGATACAAATATACATATCTACATAGGCATAGACATAGACATAGACATGTATACACACATAGAGATACAAATCCTCATAGGTTCGGAGTATTATTCTATTACTCAGTGAAGGTTTTGAAGACATACCTGAGATAACTTTACATTCAATAACAACTGTATAGGCAGTGACATAGACATAGCTGTAAAGCCTATAAAAGCTTCCCTGTCCCAAAAGTAGATACGTTATTTGGCTCCATGTAGTTTAAGACGCAGTACAAGGAATGTCCCATCTTGCAAATGAAACATAGCTCTGTATCTTTTTTTCCTGATGCCACTCACACATTTGTTTTCAGAGAAAATACTACCTGTATTAATTGTCTTTCACTGACTCATAGCCTCAGATCTCCCTGTAACAGAGAGAAGTGAAGCTACAGACACAGCAACTCTTCACTATTTTCTGCTTCTTCATGTCTTCTAGTGAATTCTTATTGTCTATCTACCTCATCACAAAACTGCTTGATGTGAGCACAAAAAAAAAGTTCTACTTAAATGTTTGTGATGCTGAGAGCTAATTCAAGAAAAGGGCTAAAACCAACAACTTCTTAGTAAACATGTCCACTATCCACCCTGGTGTAACAACAACCACACCAGCAGTATAGCAGCATCCAGTATTTCTTAAAGTTTAGTACTATACTCTATTTTTCTATTTTCCAAATTTCTAAGATTTTTTTCTCTTAGGTTTGAAATATAAGCCTGATAACGAAGAATAAAAGTGAAATAAAAGGCCAAAAACTAGAAAAATGAATATCTGAAGGATATGAAGAAAGAAGAAAACAGCAAATGAAAATATTTCCTATAGATACTGAACTCCGCTCTTGCTCCTGTAAATTTCAGCCACTTGTCCACACACCTGTGCCTTGCTACAAGCATATTTTTCTACACTACATTTCATTCGTATTAGAAACCTTATCACAGCTTTCTTCCTCTTCTCCATTGTCAGCCCTATAACTGAACTCCATTAGAATATTCCTCTACAAAATGGGACAAATCTACTCTCAGATTGCAGTTGAGGCCTTTCTAGCTACATGTCTAACATGATTGTTTCATTCAGCTCAAGGACTGGGAATCTTTCCTGCAATATGGGAAGGTCACAAGGCCCACCAAAAATAATCTGTTTAATGTGATCCCATATTGGTTTCTTTCAATAATAATTTATCATTTCTGGTTATATAAGAAAGTTGTTTTCAGTAAGAAAGTACCTGTCTGTACCCTTTTCGGGGTATATCTGAGAATGACCTAGACACATTATGCTTTTGACAGACTTGAGTTCTGCAGAGTGAAGAAAAACGTTGAGAAGAGGTCTGATGCCTGTGATGCCTGGTGCTTTTGAACTGTGCTTTGTACCTCTAAGGAAAGTAAAAGAATCATGACAGAGTGCTCTAGAAGACCAGCTGGCATCCTCCTTTCTAAGTCATATTCTGAGAAGGTTCTGAATGCATAGGAAAGAATAAATCACTGAAGACTATGATTAAGTGAAAAATGAGCAAATTGTAAAACCTTGTATTTGGTACTAGATGCAATCTAATGCTGCTCAGAAAGCAAGAAGTGTTCTGACTGATATTTAACCTTATACTGATTTCCTTGGAGTTTTCGGTTAATGCACACAGAATTAAACATAGCAAGGGACAAAATGAAGTGCATTCATGAAGTTAAAAGACAATGTAGCAAGATACGACACTACGTGGATTCAGCACAGTAGACATGTAATGCAGAGAATCAAAGTGGAACAGACAAAATGTTCTGAGTGACAAACCAAGATGACATCTGCATTACTCATTCCCAAAACTGCAGTCTCCAGCAATGCTCTGTAGGGCTTGAGAACTGTGATTCTCAGCCACATTTCATGAGGGTTTGGAGACAATCCCTCTCCTATATATGAAAAAGTTTGGATATGCAGCCTAACAGAAGAGAGGATAGTCACAAGTGATTTACTAACCTAGAGGAAAGGCCCACTCAGCATTTTTTTTATCTTCAGCAAAATCTCTAACATTGTAAGTATGCAGATGCCATAAGCAAAAATATTCAGATTAGCTTCTCCATTTTCCAACAGAATATTTCAGCTGGCAGTAGATTAAAATTTCAAATTAGCCTCAATGATCAGATCAGTATTTGATCATTTTATCCTCAATACTTAATAGAAATTTGACTTTGCTTAATAGTCAACTTAAATACACATAAATATACCATAGGCTAGAAGGCAATTCTATCACTAGGTAAATTTTGTATTTAAAACCAAAAAGTCCTACCAAGAATATTAATATTTGGCAAATAGATTGGAATTTCTATAGAACAGTATTGGCAATTAAATACATAAAATTATACAGAGCACATTATACCTGTAGTTGTAGCAGCGTCTCAGTGCATGGAATGAAATCTACTTAAATAAGCATCTGGCACTGGTAGTCAGAAGGATATAAATGTCAGCCTGCTTGGTTTAGGTATAGTTAAAGCGTAAAAACAAAGACCAGAATACATGCAGAAGCTCAAAATGACATTTACAAGACAGAAACCTCTGCTTTGCTGTAGGCAAGATCTTAAAAACAATTAAAATAAAATGAAATAGAATCATCAATTGCCTACATAGCTTTGGATAGACATAATTACTGCCAATTAAGTAAGTGAGCTAAATTATGCAAGTGTAAATTATGTGATGTACACACAATAGTCAAATAGCTTTCTGTGTGGCCAGTCGCAAATTGTAGATACCAAACATCATTGAACCATTGTCACAGTCACAGATATTCTTTGAATGAGACATGCTTCTTAGACAGTTTGTTCTAAAATAAGCAGATATTTGTTAGTCTCTAAATATAAAAATAAATACAATAGTTTACATTACTCAAAGATACAGCAATATCCTGTTATCCACCTGTTATGCTATAAGCACCTGTTATCCACAGGTGATGTGGATAACATAAGAATTTAGAAAATACATCAAAAAATACATATTTTATGTAGCTCGTATGAGCTACAGTCACTTTTTGGAGTGCTTTTCATAAATAAAGCATTTACTGTCAACACTATCAATATTTACATATGGAATATATGATAGGTTTGGGGTATGGTTTCTGTGTATCTTCAAAGGGAGAATAATTTTTTAACAAAGCAGAGAGCCAAAGTTGTTTATTAAAAGCTCTTTTGTGCTGTTTATTAAAAGATCTTTTGTGAATTTGATATGTTGTAATAATATCTACTCTTTATTTGGACTTGACATCCATAAACTGCATCACAGTCCTTTTCATTTAACAGATGTGCACTAAATGAATATAAAATGCAGGATTGTATAAATCCTACCCAACATTTTAGAAGACAAGTCTTTAATTGGGTTCAAAGCTAAAAAGATTTCCTCCATATCATTGCTGCATGTAAATTGCAATGGAATTTGACTGTGAGGGTTCTACAGTAGTGTTAGAACATAGAAATGAATACAGACAAAAGTGAGAACACACTTCCAGGCTTGTCCCCAAATTTATAATCCTCAGATCTGTCACAGCATCTTGGAAACAATGTTAATTAAGGGCACTACACAAGAAAGAAAGACAAAGTAAAAAATTCACTGATACGAAAGACCTTTAAATAGGTAAATGTCATATCGTGTAGGATATTGAACCAAATGAAATGCTAAAAGGAAGAGATATTGTGCTTGTACTCTGAATATGTATCTTATATTAGGGAGAAGAATATTAGAAATAAAGCATTTTTATGGCAGAAAAGTTATATTTATGTTTGTTTTTATCCTTGTTAAAAATAAAGCCAAAAATCAGAACATAAAAGGAATACTCTTGAGAGTAGCATGCAAGTGCTGTGATTGCCAATTCTTATACGGTCTTTAGAATACTTTAGTAGGTCACATGACTGTATATTGGAAGACTTGAATAATGAATGGCAGTCAAAAATCTTTCAGTTTAGATTTGGAAAGAATATTAGGTACAAAACTAACTATGTTAGCTTACATCTCAACGACAATCTACTTCAAATATTCTACTGTCAGATTTCTTGTAGCAGAAAATAAAAAAAAGAGTGAGTTGGAATAGAAACAGCTCCAGCAAATTGAGCAAATTGAGTCAGTGAGGATAAGGTGGAAAAGGCACAAAAATTATATAGAAAAAATAAAGACCAAGCAAATACTTCTTACATTACAGGTTCTTAGTGTTCAGCTCTCAGTATTTAAGACTTTATTGCAAGGTAACTATATAAAGAGTTACTGGCTAAGCATTAGTTTATCATTGTTGAAATGGCCTACAAAAACACAAAAGTGTTTTATGTTTTTCAGTTTGCTTGGAAGAGGAGATGACTCATTGAACAGCAATAGCACTTTGGCTACATTTGGACCAGGTAAAGGAAAATGTTTTTCCTCAAGAGGACAGTCAAGTAGTCCCAGCAAGCTTGAGCTAAAGACCTCCTGAGACCCCTTCCAACCTGAATTATCCTATGACCCTTTCACTCTGTGATGTTTGAACTACTGCGTGTGAGCTGTCAGATCTCATACTTCTCAACAGGGATGGACAGAACCCTACATAATAAGTAGTGGAAAATAAGTGAAAAACATAACCAAGACACTAACATGACTCAACCATGTGCTACTCTTTCTGTGGCTAAAATATTTCATGTGCTCCTGCTTAATTGTCAGTCTATACCACTAACCAATCTATGCCACTTATTTTTCAACAGATTTATAATTTAAATCTATAAAGGCCTGGAAGGCCTGTCTGCTAATACATATTTCAGACAAATCCTCCATGTCCTGGTCCTAATGGGAAAGAAGGGCAAGTGAACTGCTAAGAAATTGGTGACAGGGGAAACAGAAAAATATCTAAAAACCTTAACAAAAAAAAAAAAAAATCCTTCTTGCCATATTCAGGCAAACTAACTGTGGTTCAACGGGTGACCTACTCTTAGGAACAAAGACCTAGCCAGAAAATAAGCATGAAGCTGCTGCTTTGGAAAATGCAGTGAAACACATGTGCAAAAGCCAAGAGAAACTCCTGCCAGTCCTAGGCCTTAACAAATCCTTACAATAAATACCATATTATGATTTGCTCATCACTGAAGTACATGCTATTTATTATGTAGCGAACAAAAGCAAGGGACTAGTATATGAACTATAAATTATGTAACTCAATAAAGACGACATGGAGGTGCTGTAAGATAGTAAGTTTGCAAAAGTTAGGTATGTACCATGAGTCTGGCTTCCTCTGAGCCATATGCTGTGGAAATATGCGTTGTATATGTGATCTCTATTTACTGGTTAAAGGAAAGTGCATCTCTGAGGTCACATTCTTGCATGAAACTATAACCTTAACTGAAAAGATTCCCAAACTCTTACTCTATAGACATAGTCAGGAATATGCACTTTTTTTTTTCCTGTGAAATGTGTGAAATGTTCACTTTAGCAGAACAATAGCATTTCCATGAAACTCTTCTATGAACAGTAAAATCAAACAGACGACAGATGTCTGATTGTTGCATGTTTCAGGGCCACAAGACGTTCTCACTGCTGGTGACAGCAATAAAAAGTTTCTCCTGCAACAATGTGGAATTTGAGCAACTTGAGTCATTGCATTTGGCTTACAGTTATGTTCTTCCACTATTAAGGAAGCTTCTAGGAACTGAGCTCTGGTGGTCAGTTGACTCCATCAGTACTTATCTTCTGTACACACTACCAAAGGGGAAATGAGCTGGCTACTAATCTCCTGGCTACTAATACAGCTGGCTATTTATTAGTATTTTTTTCATACTTATTCCAAATCTGCATGTGTCATTTCAGGACATGGAGTAGAAATGTAGGCAGTCATACTAAGCAAATCTTTTTTTAATTCATTATGATTTTAGTGTAAGATATACTTCATCCACTTTCAGGTCAAAGCTTTTAATATATAATCATTTGTAAAATTAGATATGAAGACTTAAAAAAATATTATATGTCAAAAACGTCATTTTTCTAGAATTGCCTTTATATTAGGAACACTAAAATGAAAAGGAAGCAATGCAAAAAAGTTAGCTTGAGCCTTTGTCTGTCATTCAGAATCAATCTTAACACCAAGTTTCACAAAGAAATTAAATGTTGTTTTAATAGATGAATGAAGCCCAGAGGCAATTTTTCATTTCTTCTAGGTAACTAACCCACTATTATTGAAGATATTGACTTAGAACATTGCATTTCTTGATGCTTCTTATCGTTAAGCTGGGCCTGGTCCATTAAGCTGGGCCTTCTTATCATTGAGCTGGGCCTGTTTTCTCTGGAGAAGAGAAGGCTGAGAGGGGATATGATTAACGTGTACAAGTTCAGGAAGGGAGAATGCAGGGAGGAAGGGGACAAGCTCTTCTCATTGGTGGCCAGTGACAGGACAAGGGGAAATGGGCACAAGCTGAAACAGGAAGTTCCATCTCCAGGTGAGGAGGAACTTCTTTACTCTGAGGGTGACAGAGCAGTGAAACAGGCTGCCCAGGGAGCTTGTGGAGTCTCCTTCTCTGGAGGTCTGGATGCTACCCTGTGCCACATGCTCTAGGTGTGCCTGCTTGAGCGGGAAGGTTGGACTAGATGATCTCTAGAGGTCCCTTCCAATAGGGACCTCTTGAGTATTCTGTGATTCTGTGATTAAGAATTACTTTGTTTCCTTTGCCAGTCAAAGAGTTGCATAGACAGCAGTTGGAAGATCTGGCCCTAGGTGCACACCCTTGACACTCTCACTGTATGTTCTTTCCTTTAGGAAGAAAATTGTTGCATGCAGACTAGACTCCTGGAAGGAACGGTAGCACATTTCAATAAAACTTGCTATGGATTATTAGGGTGGAAAAACTGAATAAAGCACCAGAGAGCTTTACCTCCAGTAAAGAGAGCTCTACCTCCAGTAGAGCTATCTTTAAACTAATCTCTTCCATTAAAGATCCATATTTACTTGTTAATTTCTCATGCTTAGGCAGAAACAAGTTAGTTGATTCTAATTGTGAATGATGAAGACTATTTTAGAGAGAATAAGTTGTAGACTTTTTGGCATTCATCGGGTAGTAGCATGAAGTGGAAGTACAATGTTTTGTACTGTGTTAAGTACAATGGCTTGGCATGATGCTGAATATTAGTCATTGTCTGATAACTGAAAATCATCCCACAGATGAAGAGTAATGAGTAGCATTAGGTACCACCGCTAGATTCTTTAGTGAAGATGTATCCCATCTTTCCCCCCTGCCATGGTAAGCTTGCATAATGTGTCTATGACAACTTATTATGGTAAAAGGCCAAAGTTACATTATATTTTAAATCCTTAGACATTAAACTAACTCCCACATAGGTGAAATTGTAATGTTTGTTATTTCTAGATAAAGTGCTGGAGGGAAAAAGCCTACGCCAATCCTGGTGGAAACAGACTTGAACTAAGGAAGTCATTAAGTAAAACAGTAAGTGGAAATGTCTGAGCTGCTAAGAAAAGGTCATCAAGGAGGCACTTTTTTTTTTTTCTTTTTAATCTTTTTTTTTTATTATTATTTTTCTTTTTTGATCTTGAGATTTGCTGAGCATTAAAGTTGTTTAAGGGAAAGATATAGGCTTCATTTACAGAGAGGAATGAGCTCCTTACCATAAAATACAGAATTTTTCTATAGCTGAAGAAATCAGAACACACTGATGTATGACCTTGCCTGAGTGCAAGCAAGAATAAGAGAGAGCATCTGAGCCATAATATTAGGCAACTTTGCAACTTTGCAATTTTAGGCAACTTTGCACAATCTGTCATAAAGTTCCTTCCAAATTTTTCACATTTGAACAATCCCTATTTTGTGGGTTTTTTTATGGTCTTCTGGTATACTTTTACTTACCATCCATACAAACATATTTTTTAGCACCACACATGTCTGGATCAACCGTACTTTGCTAAGGCTATTTAAATTTTCTCTAACAGATCTGTACCTTTTCTTCTTCACAATTCTTTTCTTTTTTCTCTGCATATCAAGCCCACATTCATAGTTTCGTTTCTGTGGGAACAACTTAGTGCCTTTGTGGACTGCATGTATTTAGGTCTGGGCCAGAACAAAGGCATAAAGGAGCACGAAAATAAATAAATAGATGAATAGATAGATAGATAGATAGATAGATAGATAGGTAGATAGATAGAGGCACAAAGTAGCAGTGGAGCCTTCCAGGAGAGGAGTTTGTCTTCTCATATTGGAGAAACTGTGATATTCTGTGATTCTGTGAAACTCTAGGGAGGAATCTCTTGGGAAGGATACTAGCTGGTGTTCCATTTCTTTGCAAGTTTTATTCTGCTTTCATGTTACTGGAATATATTAAATCCATCCCCAAAGTTATTAATAAATTTGAAACCATTTGTGTGCTTATGGTTAAAACAAGATATTTTCTTTGTGGATATAGAAATCCAGATATACACCAGTTTTCCATCAGTGAAAACAGTGGTGGCTGGAAAGTGGTCTGTTAAATGTCTTCAGAAGGCCAATAGCTGTGACATGATATTTATTACATGATAGAGGAATACAATATTTTGTAGAGAATCAAGACTTGTGTTTGACTATGATTTAATTTTTATTATTTTTGTGCATTTAATTGATATCTCTTATGGTACTGTAGATGCTGTACTTAGAGGTGATTTCAGGGTAACTATATAAGTTTTCCAATACTTGAGAATTAAGAAGAAAAATTCATCCTTTTATAAAGTTGAGGGTATGCTGTCATTTTTGTTTTAGGCTATGAGTATTCACAGAATTATTCTCATACAATATAAATATCTCAAAGACATTGAGAAAAATGAGAATTAGCTGTGTTTATTCTCAACAAACCTTTTCCTCAGAAAATGCTTTTTCTTGAATTGGTGGAAATATTAATTTAGTTTAAAAGTCATTCAGTTGAAATAAATGGAGCATAAATCAAATAAATCCCATTGAAGTCTTTATAAACACTGAAAATATGCTCATATATTTCTGGTCTTAAATGGTGTATGTTTCTATAACTTAGCTAATATTCTCAAAAGTTAGCAGTTCCAAACATATTTTAAGTATTTGTTTCCCTATTAAAAAAAAAAAAAAACACATAAACTAACTTCTATTTACAATCAGAATTAGGGAAACTATGCAAAACAGCAAAATATAGCTGTGAATGGACTAGAAAAAGTTAAACGATTGCACTTGGTAACTCTGCTGTATGACAAATTAGACAAAAGCATCATTACAGAACAAAGAAAGCCATCACTATTCAACTATATCAGTCCTAGAAACAATCCTAGAACAGCTTCATTTACAGCTCCACAATTGCTATTTTCCTTGGAAAACATCTTTCTTTATTTTTGAAGTATTTTTCACAGAATATTTATTCTTATTCAATGTGGACGTGCCAAACAACAAACATATTTCCATGCATCTGACCATAAACCAACATAAACCAACAGAAGCCTCAGCAGTTTAAGCCTCTCACATTTCTATGTCAGTAAATGCACAATAAACAGACAAGCTAAAGAGATTTCTATGATTTTACGTTTAATGCTTTCATCCTTTCTGAACTTGCTAGATTGTAAAATGAACTAATTCAGTCATTATTGCACCTCACAGACTTTTTTTTTTTTTTCTAAACTTGCTCTATATATTCCTATACTGAATATCGACTTAGAAGCCTTGTCCTCTTTGCATTATTGATAAGAATATTAAAACCACCATATATATTTTCCTAACTGGAAGGATATTTTCTGTGTTCTCATCTAAACATATTGGCATCCATGAAAGACATCAATTTAACATCTTCCCTCTCATGGCCATTTGTTGGAATAGAATGGCATGGAAAAATTGAATTCTATCAGCGTATTCGACTTTCCCCATCACAACTACGTGCAGTAGGGACAATCAGGCTAGTGCTCTAACCCTTTTTGTTTCCCATGCAACCATGTACTCTTCTGCATAAGCAGAATGTCTTACTGGACTCTCTTTGTGGAATAGACCGATATAGTCTCTTGTCTGATGCACCCTGGAAACAGCCTGTGCAGGACTCATAGGTCATAACCACGGCAGAACAAGGCCAGGGCAGAATGAATCTCAGATCTGCTGTTGCGAATCCAACTGGTTGCTTTAGAACACAAGGTAAAGTTGTGATCCGAACTCTGCAAATCCCTCAAAAACCCATTCTTCTGCCTTATGGGACACATAGTTCCTTTCTTCCCTTCCTCTTTCTCATTCCGTCTGTCAAACCAGTTTAAGGAATAGGAATCATCTGATTCACAGATTCATGTACTATACAGAAGAGATGAGATGATGTTTAAGTATAAGAAAATATAGGCTGAAATAAATATTAGCAAAATGATTATAAAGTAAGAATACAAAAGTAATGATGCAATGTACAGTAAAAATGAGAAATGTCAGATGTCTCAAAATATTTACCCAGTATGAAAGACAGGATGTGATCAAAAAAAAGAAAAAAAAGAAAAAATACAGAATACACAAGAATGAGAAGTGTTTTGGAAATATTGTTCCAAGTTTAAATATTTCTACATTCCTTCACTTTACATATATACATTTTACCTACCTACACAAACACACAGACACACACATATATTTATATATATAGATTCCAGGTATGGTCCCCCATCATGACAATTCTTCTGTATTAAGTGTCATGTGTATGCATGAGTCTCAAAAATTCTACCATGCAAAAGTCATTGCTTAGTTAATATCAGGTTATTCCTTCAGGTTATTCCTTCCTAAAAAGGAATCACTGCAGGACTAAATATGTCAGCAGAGAAATAGGTTGGTTAATAGCTTACCCCTTAAAGTACAATATTCTAAAAATATCAGGTAAATAATTTTAAAGAAGGATAAAACAAGATAAAAAGCTTATTCAAATTCAGATTTTATTAGAGTGTGAAAATAAAAATTAAAATCTTATACGAATATGAGTTTTGGTAGGTTTTTACAAAGAATGAACAGTACTCATACAACAGATGCCAAAATGACATTTTATGCCACATTCAAATGTATGTCTTAAACTTTTTTTTTATCTGCTAAAGGCAGAAGGAAGAGGTTCCTATTTTTTTTTTCTATTTCCCTTGTTTAGCATCAGTTTTTATATAATGCCAGACAAATTAAAAGATCTGTGCCAGCATTTGTTATTGAACTTCCAAAAGGAATAAGTTTCATATATTCAACAATGGATGGAATGTGCCTGAAGAAAAATGTGAAACTAATAAACAACTAGATTATAGTTTATGATGCCATATGTAATGCCATCAAAATGGATGAACAGCAGTCTCTGAAATACACAGTCTCAGGGCAGCAAAAGCAGTACATTCAGATGTTCGAGAAGAAATGCTGGCTTTAGAATTTAGCCTCAACATCACTTCCTAATCTGAAGTGAGCTCTGCCCACCTTTTCTGATGCTTTGCTTTGATATCAAATAAATAAAACATATATATATTTTAACATTAGTTTACCTAACCACTTACTGTTCAAGTCATTAAGAAAATCATGTCCCTTTAGCATATTGAAGACAATGAAGACTGAGTTAAAATAACAGGTATATTAATTGGGATGAAAAAGACTTGCCTGTATACAAGTTACCCCAAATAGTAAAAAACCTCCCACAGTCTCCCTCTATGATAATGGGAATTAAATCAATTGGACAAAGCCAGGTATATTTTATATCCAGTCTAGCACCAAAAGAGAACATGGTAATGCTTTTCTTTCTTTTACTAGGACAAAACAACTGTGTTTTATGACTAGACACATAAAAAACACTTCATTCCATCTGCTAATCACATGCACACATGAGAATTTTGTTCCACACACCACTGTTTACTTTTGTGATTTTAATTTGTCACTTATCCTAAGGATAATAGATTTGTATTTGTTCCAGATCCATTCTGCAAAAAATGAAAGGCAAATGAAAATGTCAGCAGTAAGGCCTGTGTACTTCTTGTTTATCATATGCTTATTAGCTACTACAGACAGATTATGAAATGTTTCTTCTAAACAAAAAGTTCAGTTCTCGGAGTCTTTTCTTTAAAGGAATCTAAGTAAAATGCTGACTCATATGCTCTTTTTGTCTCTTAGCTTAGCTAGTATCTCTAAATACTGCAGCGCAACCACATCAAAGGCAGGATTAGCTTTATCCAATCTAAACTCGAACTCCTTATTCCACTGAATAGAAGGCCTAGATACAGTCAGGGATTTGATGTGACTATCCTATCTGCAATCCATTTAAATGTGTTTGCTTATGCTTTTCCTTTATAGTCCCCAAATACGTTCTCACTCCCCATGACATTCCAAGTCACATTAATAAATAAAATGCAACACCTAATGAAAAAAGTATTTAGATGTGGAAGAGCTGATTCTAATCCTTCTTTTATTTTCTGTTTTTATTTTCCTGGTAGTGATGGGTCTATAGCAGTGCTCCATATTAACTGCTTAAAAGTCGTCTCAGAGAGACAGGAAATGTGGTAATAGTTGTAGCCTTAACTTGGGAACTCCCCTGTGAAAATATAGTCCCTGGAATTTACAGTAAAATTGTCAGCAGAGCCAAGGAGAACCAAGTGCTTAAATCCCACTTAGGTGGTTACCTATAGCCTCCAAGCGTTCAAAATGTATGTAGTCCTCTGCCAAACTAAATGGAGTATGAAGAATGTGAAAGCTGTTCTAGAGACACACCTAACTGTGGACAAGTCATTGTCCAGCTGCCAAGTCATTATTATAGAGGGAACAGTCCTAAAATATATTTGCAAAGCTATGCCTGTACTGGATTCACTGTCTGTGAATGGGACTTGATTTACAAGGTTTCAATCAAATATCAAGAATAGCCAAAGACTGATGGCTTTTTCATAAGCCTTTTTCTCCTCTGATGTTTTCTCCTCTGATGTCTCCTGTGAAACAACATCCTCTCTGATGTTTTTTCATGACATTGCCCTCTTGATTCAATGAAAAATGAAAAGGAATGCTATTGTTTTTCACTAAAGAAACATTCATTCACAAAAGGCCAATACTATCTGTGCTGTCTACTTGTCTCACTCATTCAGTTGGAAGAAGGATCTCCTTTTTATTAAATCCATGAAGATTATGAATAATGAACATGGAATCTGACTGGCTTTCCTAGACATTGACATCATATATATAATAATTTCTGATGAGAAAATATATTTTAAACATTGATTATATAAAATTTTGCACTTTAAAAATTGCTTAGACTCAGAATTATTGCCTCAAACCTGTATTTCACGTTATTTGTGTTATTTGCTCTATAAAAGGATTTTTTTTTTTCTCAAGTGAGGGAATTGGCTTTTTTCACTATTAAAAATTTTTTAGATATTAATTGAAAGTATGAAGAACATTTCCTGTCCTGGAAATGATTGAAATATTTAATTACATTACTTCCTTAGTTATGTGGTGTTATAAACGCACAAGATGCTAAGCAGCAGGTAATGCATCAAATACAAAGCATGTCTTAGGACATGCTGTCCTAAGGTCTGTCCCAGGTCTGTCTGGAGTAAAATCTCAAGTAAAGCACACCAGTGACGTGCTCTAGATGTCCCTGAGGTGCCTACCAACCTTAACCATTCTGTGATTCTGTGATTCTGTTATTCTTCCATGACAGGCACCAGATTCTTACATTTTATTTACTGGTTCTGAGAGAAGTGAAGTCTTCATTGAATGTATTTTATGTGCAACAATTTTATCCCATGCTAACTATTGAACTCCTTTTTTGCTTCTAGATCCAGGTCAAATGCAGCAATATTTAAGATCTTCTGTTAAGATTTTAAATCATAAGATTTTAAGACCTTATACATTTTCTGTCAAGATAATGACAGAAATTAGCTAGTAATTTCACTCCCCTCATGAAAATATTCAAAAAAAACCCCAAAACCTAATGGATAATCTTTGTCATACATTAAAGGAAAAAATGTCTTTGTTCACAGGTTTGTTCAGCAGAACTTAAAACCCTAGCAAGTTATTAGGGAGATTTTACTCAAGTTCAGGTGAAAAAAACTGCTGCAGCTTCACTTGACTGAAAAAAAAAAACTGTCATGTTCTCTTATGGGAAAATATATTAACAGATAATTCGTACTTAAAAACTAGTGTCAAAGTGAAAAAAATGCCAAAACATGCAACAAATTGAATTGAATGCCCTTGAATTATGAAACAATTGTTAAAAATAAGTGGCATAGTTTTTGGTTTCCTCATATCAGGAAGCAAGCTCTGTCTTTAAAACAGTGAGGACTCATTCAGTATGGAAATACACATTTGGGGAAATACACATTTAGTAACAGATTCAGTTGAAGTATGTTCAGACCTGGTTCTATTTCAGATTTATGAATTTAAGTGATGGCAGCATTACAAATCGCCTATAGTCAAAAAGTAAAAGGCCATCATTAGTCATCATTTTACAGATTTCATTCATGATTTCTAGTTATTTTCACCCTCCTCTATACATTTAAAGCACTAAATTTGTTATCCAGAGGAGGTTTTAGGAAGAGGGAGCAGATATGTGCATTTTGGGGAAAGGAGGTATGTTCTTCCATATACAGAATAATATAACAGAAATAAAATATATTAACAAATTCAAAAACAGTGTCTTCTGGGTAATTCAGTAGCTATAACGTAGTTTCTGGTTTTGTTAGGAAGTAGGAATACATATTAAATTATCTTCTTATTTTAGGTACTTCATTGACATTTTTGATAATTATGGGAAAAAAAGGAAAATGTCTATAAACGAAGCAAGATGAAATGTATTCTAGCTTTCTGGTTCATTTGACAACACAAATGATTATTATACCTAATTTTACTATAGACAAAAAAGGGACAATTCACTGTAAGAATAAAGTGATCTTCTGCTTCTCATTGCATCTTTTAAATTGTACAACATATATCCATATCAGTGTAAAGCACACCTCTTTCAGTCACTTCTCCTTTGCCCTGGTTAGCTATGCTTATTAAATATTGAAGAAATATTGAATGCAGATACTTTGGCTCTTTTTGTGCAAGCCTGACAGGAACATTATTGGTTTCAGTCTTCTAGTCAGTACTAGATATTCACCTTTCTTATTTCTTCTGAGAATTTTCATTTAATCATTTTTACACTTATAAAAACTTTGCAAAGATTTTGCTTCATCTTTCATAATGAGCTTAGGAACTACTAGTTAGAAAGATAATATGTTGGCTTTTGTTAGCTGCCAAATTCATTATTGGAAATTTCAATGTCTCAGATTGTTTGGGTTTTCTTTTGTTTTTAATACTGCAGCCCCTAAATTGATATTGCACAGACAAGAACCTCTAAGAACACCTCATTTCTTTTCCCTCCGAGAAAACAGTGTTTAGTGTTATTAACCCAAACTCACTAATCTCATAAGTAGCAAATTACCCAGAGCAGTTGATGGGAGAGAAGATGCAGTTTCTGATAAGCCTCAGCATGACAGCAGATGATTTTTGTAGTAGAAATCACTCTGCACCTTTCTCAAAATTTTCCCTGCCTACCTCAGAGCAAACGCACTTTTCTTCACATCGGGAGATTCTCAGCCAGGGTTTTTCTACAACATTTTTTCTACCACTACCACAATTTTTGCATGCTTTAATATTGGGAAACCTTTCAGAAGTCTTACAATTCTTGACAAGGCATAGCTTTTTCTGTTACTTATCTCATACCCTTAGAATTAGATTAGAAATAGTGCCTGCACATTCAGGAGCTGGAAGACCACAGGCCAAAGTTCTTTGCTCAGAATTCATAGAGAAAAAGGAAGAAGTCTAAATCAACATCTATAAAAGCCAAATAAAGAAATAAATAAAGTTTCCATTAGAAGTGAAAACAAATATAATAAATTAATGGATCTTTCATAAAAATATGTTCATTTAGACACTGATTCATAGGAAGAGACAAAACACTTAAGGGATTTGACTGTAATAAGTGATTTTGATCTCTTTCCTCATATTAAAATGATAGAAGGATATAGGTCAGAAAAGCCCCTTGGAGATCTCCAGTCCGACACTCAGAGCAAAGCAGGGCCGGCTAGACCAGATTGCTCAAGGCCATGTTCTGTCAGGTTAGCATATCTCCAGAAGCGAAGACCTCACAGCCTCTCTAAGTCCCTGTTCCCGTATCTGCCTAGTGTTGTGGAAAATCTACCCGTTTATGCTCATTGCTTCTTGTCCTATTGCTATGCATCTCCGAGAAGAGCCTTGATCGGTCTGCTCTTTCTCCTCTGATCGAGTAGTTGAAGACAGCGATAAGACAGTCACAGCAGCTGCCTTTTCTCCAGACAAACTTGAACAAACACTGTTCCCTCAGTCTCACTTTGTAGGTTGTGTGCTCCAGCTCTCCAACCAGCCACCAGTTTTATGCCACGTTTACTCCAGAATGTCCATGCCTTTCTGGTGCAGAGGAGCTCAAGCTGAACACAGTTCTCTAGAGCTGGTCTCGCAAGGACTGAACAGATCCCAGGGGAAAGATCACTACTATCTTGGACCCACGAGCTACGCTTTTGCTAACACATACAGGTTGTATTAGCAAAAAGATTGGCCTCCTTTTTACTATTTGTTATTTTCCCTGTTTATAGACCTTAATAAACTGAGATCATGTTTTCAGAGGAGAAGAGATCAAACATAAATTTCAATGAATTCAAGATATAAAAGAGGAAACACACATTTCATATTTCCACAGAATCAATTCAATCTAACCCCAAAAAAGAGAGACAAAGAACAGGAAGAAAAAAAAAAGGAAGAAAAAAGTGAAGAAAATATATCAAGAGAAGAGAATAAAATATGACAAACTAAACATTTTAGGAACTAAATAATGGCTTCTCATGAGGCTAATTCAGATGTTAAGAATAATAAAAAAAAATGGTAACTGTAACTACTGAATGATAACCAGTGGTGGCACTTCTGAGCAAGTCCGTCAGCTGAGAGACAGCTCCTTAAGGCTGCTCTTTAAAAACATGTACTCCATTACATGTTTAGCAACAGAGCAGAAAAGCTCACAAGACCCTGTCAATCAAGTTAATGTACACATTATTTTTATAGGATGTATTTGGTAAATGTAATAAAAACATCCTTATGTCTGTATAAGTACACAGAAAAAAGGAGAAACTTCTCCCTGCATATCCTCTTTACTGTGTACAAAAATGAAAGAGTGAAATCTCTCTCATTTACTTTACATAAAACTCTCTGGATATCTAGACAGCTCTTCTTCAAAGCAACCAAGATTATTCCTTGTATCTGTTATTACTGGTCTTGTAGATCACATTGCAACTTTTCCTTAGGCAGATAAGCTGGAATTTTATTTGAGTTTTCAAGAGCAGACCAATTTTTCTCATCCACCAAACATCTATAAAATTATATTTTGAGGTTTTACTCACCACAACTTCCTCCTCTTTAGTCTTCTGGAAAATGAATGTGATTAACAAAGTCATGCTAGCTTCAAAGTCAGTTTTACTATGGGACTAACTTTCATAAGGCTTTGTCAGGCATTGATCCATAAGAGTCTGGAATTCTTGGCAAAGTTAGGTAAAGAAGGTCTTAGTCCTCTACTGCTCCATATCATCCCTCTTCTCTTTGATATAGCAGTATAATTTCAAAAAGGCAGAAATGACAGCAACAAACTTTATAAAACCAAGTCAAACAACCCGATAGATCCTTGGCCATTCTTTCCCTTCATTCTTATTATGCTGTAGCCCCACACATAATGTGGCTTGATTGAAGTGTAGGGTTGATCACACATTGCAAGGAAATAATTCCAGGAATTCCAAAAATTATTAAAACATCTTCACCATTGAAGCCAGAGTCTCAAGATGTTTCTGCCTCCTCTGGTCTAGAAGTCCTTTGCCTATTATCCCATTAATTCTAATGATATTGCTCCGCAAATCTGGATATAAAAAAATGTAATTAAATTATACTCTCATCAAGAGAGTATATATTCTAGTAATACCATTTTTCATGAGGTTAGCTGTCAAAACATTATGCCTTATAATCTTCGACTGTTTAAGTATACCATCTCAAATGATTTTTTTCATATTAGATAAATAACTATTTTTATTCATTCAGGTGCAACCAATGGATTTGATATGTGTGTAAATAGAAATTTATGTACTCATGGGTTTATGTAGATATACTGCATAAATATACACACAGAGATTTATCTCAGGATATTGTACAAATTAGAATACTTCTTGCAGTATCTACTAGTTCTGGATCTTAACAATGGCTTTCAGGGATAATTTCAAAAAGCAGAACCTTGAAGCATCATAATAAAGTTATGATTTCTAGTCCAATGCACTTATATTCCAGGAAAGCATACTAAACATACATAAATTCTGTACAAATTGCATGAAAAGTGTATCTGCAGCACTGTAGAAATGGCAAAGGACCAGGTTACTTATTCTTTGCTTCACTGCTTTTAATACAGTCATCTAACAAGGTAATGAGGTAGAAGACAGGAAATTTAGTATTAATTTTGCATGGTCTATTCAAACCTTTTTTTCGTAACTATCTTTTGTGGTTTTACCTAAACTATAGGGTTTTACCTAAACTATCATCTAGTCAGACATCACTACCTGGATCTATTTGCATGGAATAGTCTAATCCACTACAGCAAAGAATTTATCATATCCAGATTATCTCTTGCCTAAAGCAAAACAATAAAATCTTGGATTTCTATGACAAGAGTATTTTTATGCACTGCTGCCACTGATTTCCTTTTCTGGAACTTATTTTTATTATATTTCATAGTCAAGCACTTTCAGCGAATTTAAAGATTATCTGCAATATGTATTCTTGGTATAAAACAGCTGTAGTCCTAGAGGGAGTTCTGCAAACTATCTCTGTAAATGCATCTTACAATTTAATATCTTCAGACTTAGGACAGCGCCACAGCATTTTTTACGCTGAGAGAGGCAAAAATTTTACAAAGGACAAATCTCTGATAAACATTACATTGAGATTTGAAAGACTACTCTACAGCATTGCAAGCAATTGTACTGAATCAATTCTATCTTTTTTTTTTTTTTTTTTTTCTGGAAACCTCTTTTTTATTCTCTTCATTTATGTTATAGCCCATTGTGTGTCATAAGAAAATCTTTTTCCATAACCCTTTCTCCTGGCTGAAAGAGAGACCATGGGCAAATGAGAATAAGCAGCAGTACTGACAGTACTTATTTTCCCATTTCAAAGCACAGCAATAGATAGATTGGCATCTCTAGAGAGAGGGTCCTGGCATCTCTTCTGAACAATGGAAATTGGCCAAGGTTTATTTTGCACTTCCATTGAAGCAACCACTCAAACAATGACATTTTCAGACAAACATCCTTAGATGAGGGAGGATTATTATTTGCCACATTAGTCACCATATATTTGAAGGTACAAAGGTTTAAAAGATTGCCAGTGACAAAGGGATTTCCCACTACAGCATAACTATTTTTCAACCTATTGGCTTATGCTATGTTCTTTTCACCTTCCCTTGAAGCCACCAGTGAAGATGTGAAAAGAGAACTCTTACCACAGTGAGTCTGCGCATGTTCCCAGTGGTTTGCTTGTCCCCAACAGTAACAGGAGAAAATCACCTCACATGGCCTTGCCTTAAGAACCAGCTAGGGAAGATTGCTCTGCTTCCTTGTTCATTTCTGTCCTCCTACATAAAACATGTCTCTCTATAGGATTGATTTATCTCATAAATGTGGTAAAGGACTGTGAACCAAAACCTTCTTCAACCAGAGCTACTAAAACCTACTACTTCATCATACAAATTTAGTTGCTTTTATATATTAAGACCCTAGAGCTGAAACTAAATCCTCAGTAGACTAACGTGGGCATTTTCAGCTGTAGAGTTCCTGCTGTCATGTAGAGCTAAGATATCAGCTTGGGTGGCCTAAGACACTAAGATAACTGTCTGCCTTTCCCTCTCTTAGTGTCACCTCATAGCTCGTGGAGCATTTTGACATTTTGAGCTAACAAATCTTAAGTTTGCCACAGATAAATATAATTTGAGTAGGGGATGGGTATTCTTATCGACTTTTCTGGACTAAGAAAGGATGTTCATTGAATGTACTCTCAGGTGTGCACACTGGATGTCTTCATCCCAG
>VZSG01000271.1:540485-569613 GCA_013398315.1 Nothoprocta pentlandii | reverse complement strand
TTTTTGTATGCTCCTTAACACTGATCACCTCTTTGCAAAAACTTAGATAATAGAAGAAAATGGAAAATTCTTAGAAAAAAAAGTTTATTTAAGTGTTACATTAATAATTTAGAAAGTTTCTCTCATTGTTCTCTCTTTCTGCCAGAAAGCCAAGCT
Organism: Nothoprocta pentlandii; assembly: GCA_013398315.1. Lineage (NCBI taxonomy): Eukaryota > Metazoa > Chordata > Aves > Tinamiformes > Tinamidae > Nothoprocta > Nothoprocta pentlandii. The sequence continues at coordinate 569,457 of VZSG01000271.1, read as the reverse complement.
TTTGCATTTATGTTAATTGCAGAGGTACTGTTTTCCCAGTTACTCAGTTCATTAGCAGTGCAAAAGACTTGAAGCTTTGCCGATATAAATTCTTTAAAGAGGTTCACCCATCTCAAGGATCAATAAAAAGGGCAAAGTTATGACATAATTTCTCATTTTTTAATGGGGAATTTATTCAAGCACATTTTTGTTGCCATTCATCACTGAGGACACCTTACAATTAAATGCCTCATTTTGCACATAGAGAGTCCAGAAATATTTTAAATTCCTGACTCTGAAAATTTTCCCCCTTCTTACCATTTTTCATTTAATCCCTAAAATCACTGGTGCAATTAGAAATATTCAGGCCTACACAGTTAACAGTTATATAATTGCGTATTTCAAGAATCTCTAGCTCTAGGTCTTATCAAATGTGCATATTAAAAATAACCTGTTTTAAAGTTATGTATGCCACTCAAGGCCAAAATTAGTTTATAGGCTGGAAAGAAATGAAGAAAAATATTATGTATTTCCCCCTCTTAATCCATACTTAGAGAATTATCTAAGTATGGATTAATTGAAACTATTATTTTTCATTGTATTGTTAGAAGATAGACATTACTTAGAATCATGAAGATTTGCTGCTAGGTGGTATATAACATCTTCAGGTGGACAGGACAGTTTTCTAGGCATCCAGACATACTCCATAGACCAAACACTATAGTGGTGCCCACATTTATTTAAATATCTGCTCACATTATTTCTTGTCATTTAAAGCCACAGTCATAAAGGCACTTCATTGTGCCATCATCATTAAAATGGGCTTCTGAAGGTGCTTTATTTTGTTTCATACATTGTTTATCTGCACACAGATCTTTATTTTATAATGGGCTTTTTAAAAATAGAAATTGAAATCTATCCCTGCAGTGATTATTTTTCTTCTGCAGTGGTTTGGCAGTGCTAAGCTAGCCATCCCAAGAACTGAACTCTTGGCCTATTAATTATAACAAGAAAAATAATGTATTTGTTTTGAGTTACTGAAGGAGTATATAAAGAGGAACACCTTAGCTAGCACAAAAGAGAGAAAAATGTTCATAATATGAGTTCACATGTTCACAGTTTCTGCCAGCCAGAAGTTGCTCTGAATTATGGTTCATCAAAGAAGTGGTGAGGAACAAAGATAGCAATAGATTTCTTCCTCACATCCCTTGCACAACTGCTATCATAAATCTTTGTGTCTGTCTTGAATAGCTTTTTTCCACCCAGTCTTCTCCTAACTCACCCTCATTTCCCACCAAACTCATCCAAAGCTGAACTCAAGTAAAGGTGATGGAGATAACAGAGAGAGAAAAGAGCCGCTGAGGAGGGAGCTGTAGGGGAAAGCAAACAATCGGACTGGTGGAAGTAGAGAGGGAGAGGAGACTCTCACACAGATGTGTACACATCTGCTTTGCATCAACCACAGGATCCTACAGAGTAATGGGTTTATCACTTCCTGCCATTATTTGAATAGCTGAGTAATTCACAGTCACAACAGTTTTAACCCTTGCAGCAGGCTGCTGGGAAATTCGTACCTCTGTGTAGCCCTTAAATATTGTATTCCAAACCACATTTATTGTACCAGTTTCTACTACCTCCCATCTGACTCCATTTTGAAACTTAACTCTCAATGCTATGCGTTGATGCCAGGCTGAATGCTCTCATGATGCCCCTTGCATCTTGCAGCTACAGTGCCATGACAAGAACCTGAAGAGATCCTGCTCCGAACTCTCTGAAAACTTCAAGAGATTATAGATTTAAAACAATAGTAGAGAGCATTGTGGCAAACATACTTGTAAAGTACTGATGGCAGTGTGTAAAATGGAGCACTGGAAGTACATTTTTGGGTTATTGGCTCAAGAAAATCAGTAGCTTTGAAAGATGTGGATGTATTTCCTTTTACAACAAACTGCCTTTTGAAACATACACTATCTATGCTCATAATTCAAAAGTTTGCCAATAGATGGCATTGCAATGTGAGGGGAGATAGATTCAACCTTTCTTCAACTCAGAAATCAGTAGAAACATAAATTCATAGAAACTTTATTAAAGTAAACACTGAATCACTACCTCAGGAGGCTGAGCACCTTCAGAAGATGTGTGGTGACAGGGCAAGTAGAATTCCTGCATTTATCCAGTACTGATCAGCCTCAATCGTCAATGCATTGTGGAGCTCTGTTTATTCTGATTAATATCCTACTTCACATAGGAATTATCATAGTCTTTCATAAATGTTGGGAATTCTGTTCTATAAATCATACCAATGATTATCCTATTTTGTTAGTAATCTAGAGCATATAATGAAAAAATAAAGGGGAGATATGTGATTAATAGGCAGGCCGCTTTTCAGTGAGGAAATGATCAACCAGACATATGAGCATGCAAGTAGGGCCCTGTCTCCACTCAGAGGAGTAGTGGACGTATTCTCTTCTCAAGGCAGGATGGTACATGCTGGGAAAGTGCAGTGTCTTTCATAACCGTGTTTCCCAGACAGCTGCACAATACTCTGACTAGAAGTGCAAGAGCCTGTGCCATGCTCTCCTGCTCCAGGACAGCTACCCTGGAGAAGTGGGGATGGCAGTTCCTCAACACATCACGCTGCTGCTCCACATGAGATTTATGCAAGGGTGGCCAGTTCAGATGCTTCTCCCGGTGAAACCGGTGTGTGGGGGGTAGGCGTGGAGGTCACCTCTGATTGCCTCCATGCTTCCTTTGTGATGCTCTCCCACAGATGGATTTCCTGAACTTCTCCCACACTGTTCCGGTACCAGGAATGTTCTGTCACATTCTCATAACACAATTTTGATTACTTATTAAGTCTTTCCTCAATGTCTTTATCTTCTAGTAATACTTTGGAGTGGGAAGGCGTCCAAAAAGTTTTCCTCCACAAAACACCGCAGAGTGCAATATTTTTAAGGAACTAATGCAGTCTGACATTTGTACTCTGTGTACTTGTAAGAGATTTTATTACTACCTATAATTTTCTAAAATTTGAATCTTGATTTCATTTGTTTCTTCAACACTTAATATGATTACATGCTACTTAGAATACAGACCTATTATTTTATATTTATTGTGTTACAGAAAGCTGCATAAACACAACATTTTGTTTTATCCCCAAGGATGTCACCATTGGACTCTCAGCTTTTAAAATAAAATTATTTTCTCATTCCAAGAGACAGAAGTGAGTTAGTTTTCCTTTGAGGTAGCAAATGTGGTTTGAATTTACAGATGAAAACATTGATTTTGTTCTGTCTCTATGGGATCAACAGGCATCTGTCTCTTTGTTCAGTTTTAAGATCTTTTTAATCCTCATACAGATAAAGTCCTCATCCAACACATTGGCTGGGTAGTCTTCTGTGTCATTTATCCCCACACTATTTTCACCTAGAGACCCAGATGCAAAAAAAATCCTTATGGATTTCACTTGTGTGCCCTAAACTATGCAAGCATTTATAGTATGTCGTATAATGGGATCTTGGCCTGCATCTGGGAAAGTGTTGCCACCTGGCCGAGGCAGGGAATCCTGCCCCTCTATTCAACTCCAGTGAGGCTGCACCTGGAGTACTGTGTGCAGTTCTGGGCTCCCCAGCATAAGAGGGGGAGGAGAGGGTCCAGCAGAGAGCGACAAAAATAATTAAGGGACTGGAACATCTCTTGTACAGAAAAGACTAAGACAACTGGGCCTTTTTAGCCTGGAGAAAACTGAGAGGAGATTTGATCAACATGTATAAATACCTGAAAGATGACTGTAGGGAGGAAGGGGCCAAATTCTTCTTGGTGGTGGCCAGTGACAGGACAAGAGGCAATGGGTTTAAACTGAAACTGAAGAGAAACTGAAACTGAGGAAGAGCTTCTTTATTGTGTGAGGGTGACAGAGCCCTGGAATAGGCTGCCCAGGGAGGTTGTGGAGTCTCCTTCTCTGGAGATCTTCAAAACCCACCTGAATGTGAACCTGTGCCAACATGCTCTAAATGTTCCTGCTGGAATAGTGGGGTTGGACTAGGTGATCTCTAGAGGTCCCTCCCAGCCTCAACCATTCTGTGATTCTGTGTGATATCTCTTTAAAAGTTGAACTGAAATCAGATTTTCTTGACAAAATTTGTGTAGTTTATTACATTGTCTATCTGAAAAATACTCCAGGTTACTCTAATAAATAAATTGGGAGAAGATATTTTAATGCATCCTTTCCTAAGTTAGAATGGTTTCTTCTGTCATCATGAACAAAAAAGCAGAAAGAGAAAAATATCCTTAAGAAAAATGTATTTCCACAAGCACCACAGAATTTTCTGCTGTGGGCTGGAATAGGGTATTTTAATGCAAACAAAAAAAGCTAAGGAATTTCCATGTAGGTGTAGGCAAACAGTAGCAATGTCATGACCTGGTCTTTTTCTGTTTCACATGGGAAACGAATATCAACAGTGCATATGCAGGCATCTGAGTCTACTTACTAACATAAATAAGCATTAACTATGGAAAAAGGCAAAAAAGACTCTTTGCTAGATTACTTTTCACAGAAAAGAGTAACTATTCATTTAGTATTATCTTATTAAATATTGTCTTACACTTGATATTTTAAGAACAAGTATTACTGCACATAGTTCATTATCAGCAATCAACTCTAAATTGAGATTTGCTCAAATGTAATGAGCCAAACTGCCAAGTCCCCTGTCTATGAACCATGTGTAAATTCTTCCTCTCAGAGGAACAACTGCATGCCAATATATTTATTAAATCAATTTTTGGCCCAAACTTGCTAGTCCAGCATGGGAAATCTCAGCTGGCTTAGAGAGGACCTCCGTTTACCTTAGAAAACAAATGAGTTCCAAATTATGTTCAGCACAAAAGCCCACTGAGTAGTCTAGATGAGAACTTTAAGATGTTATTCACAGGGTATATGAGTAGTCTGTTCCAAGTGAAAATATTGTATCTGTGTCTCATTTCAGGATGACATGTACAATTAAAATCATATTTTCCTATTTCTTTTTCAATTTCTCTTCTTCTTTCAGTTATACTATTTCTTAGAAAGTGTGATGTTTTTCTAGTAAGACAAGGGAAGATAAAATTAAGTCCATAATTTATGATAGTGAGGAATAGGTTTTTTTTAAAAAGAAGTTTCAATGGTTTTCCAAAGGTTTGCATTTTTCTGGTAGAAAATATTAAAACCACAAGAAAGCATTTTTCTGTTACTATTACTGTCATTTTTTTCTTTCTGTCAAAATTTTTTCAGTGTGGAGAAAGGATATGATGAAGGAAAAATTCAGTAAGTTTAAGAGTTTGACTACTGCAGAATAGATCAGATTTTTATAAACAGTTAAAACAGAATAGGTCTTAAAACAAAAATATTTGGAAGGCCAGCTGTCAAAACACTAGAAAATATTTTATAAAACCTTGCTTTGAGAAAAACATTTTAAAATGTTTCGAGCTGTATTATGATAACTCACAAAGCAGGTAGGAAACCTGAGGAAACAGGTTTACCACAATTGTACACTGAAGTCTAGTTCCAGAATTCCTCCAAATGAGCTAAGCTCATTCCTTCTTTTTTTAAATACTGTCTCTCTTTGCACTTCCGCATAGAATATGGAGGCATTTTTTCTACCAAGCTACTTTGCCATCCAGCCTAATAAGAGACTTTTGGCAATGCAACTCTCATACTAACACATAAATCACAATACTAAGAATGCAAGCTGTACAGAGAAACTATGCATTTGTCTTAGCAATTCTGTTTCATTCCTTTGACTCCAATGACTCTTTTCTTTTTTTTTTTTTTTTTGTATTACTATAAATTATTTCTCACAGTTATCTAGCATCTGCTCCCCATCTAAAAGCAACAAACTTGCCTGTGTTTCTGCCCCAATGCCGTATTCCAGTGGAAGAGTCTCATATCCAAGTCTAACATGTTTGGATGCTCCAAAACCTTAACAAAATAAAAGGTCAAAGCTCCGAAGTCCCAACTCCTAATAGAGATTTATTCTAAAAGGGCTGTTTCATCCCAGATTGTTCTGCTTCTCTAGAACAGCTTCTTGGAGCTCTTCTGTAGGTCTTTGAAGCTTTTCTTACATCTCCTTTCCATTTCCTTTCTGGATCAGAGTCAAAAACCTTTCAGATTTTCTATTTCTCTTCCACATTACGGAGATTTCCCACAGGATGATCCCGTTTCTAGTCTGCAGGTTTTGCTCGCTCCAACAGCAGAAACAAAAATTTCTTTGCATATGATATTATTTCTTTTCACTGAAAGGCAGTTGATTGAATGACTTCGAGGCTAATGCAGTCTGTCCTACAGTAAAGTGAGAAGAGCATGGTTCCTTCCTTTCTGCACCTTTAACCAACCTTTACTTTTGAATCTGATGTATAGGAATTGTACAGGCTGTTAGTCCTATAAGTAAAGTGGGTAAATACTTATGCAAACCAGTTCATACACAACTTTCCACTTGTATTCATAGTCATCGTTTTAAGCAGAGTTTGTGACAAAAATATTGCAAAATATATTACTATATATTGCAGATAATGTACCAATTTAGTACTTAAAAAAATATCACAATGTGTAAGCAGTACTTGGAGAGCATGACTGAAATTTCAGTGCATAGCTTAGTGATAGGGGCAGAGTTCATGTTGTTTGTTGCAGGGTCTAAAATTGATATTTCTGAAATGGCACCCTGTAAACAATTACCATGAAAAAAGAAATATGAACAGAAGCATGGAGGAAGAGAGAGACTAGTAAAGGAACATAAGAAAGGGAATGGAGATGAAAAGAAGGGATATACAGTTCATTTCGACTTCTTTAAATATTCTGATATATTTGTCAGGGTTTTATGCATTAAACAATAATCATTGAAGATATAACATTTACAATTTTATTTCATTGTGAAATTAATTATTCAGTCACTACCCTCAAGTTAAAGCTTGCAATTTATTAAACACTTGCTTTTAAAACTGGGATATAAATAAAAGTCATGGTAGTTAATATCTCTGCTCTCTATCAAAGTCTATAACCTTCACCCCTACACATATGGAAAAAGTAGAAGTTTTCTGCTGAAGGTTTCCTACCTCTCTTTGGGATGAATGTATTTGTAAAAATACAGAAAGGAAAAAGATATATACATTTTAGAGAACATGGCTGATGACTTACAACCATTTAAGGTGCCATGTATAGCATCCTTATGCACCGTTAAGAATATAACTATTTCTTCACTACGGTGTCTACTTGCTTCCAGTATTTTTTCCCTCAAGAAAATACTTTTGTGTCATAGATGATGCAGATATTCTGCAAATAAGTACATTTAATACTTTGAACACAATGTACAATGCTTGTACACATATCGGCACATTCCTTATCCGGAGTTCTTTATGCTATTTCGGCAAGTCAAAAGATGCTACCTTATTTTTATCACAGTTTATATTTGATATATTTACATACACACAGGAAGACAAAGTGACCTGAACTGACTAGTGTGCCTGCTGCCCTTCTCAGAAAACAAAACATAGGCATTTGTGGATCCAAAGAAAGGCTCTGTCTCCTTTCATTTTTTCTTGCAGCTATAATTTTCATGAAACTTTAAAAAAATACGATATCTTGCCCTTCTCAGGTTGGTTTAAATTGGCATATTAGAAATTTTTAGAGATTAAACAAGAAAGGTGATTGAATAAGCTTCCTCAGGAAATCAAGATAACTTGTCCCCTGTTTATATAGAAGCTAACACAATCAAAATTTTTTTCCCTATAAAACTTTAATACAAGAAGTAATATTTCTCATGACTATGACAGTTATTTACTACTCTAATTCTTCTCCTGTACAAGAGTTTTAAGTCAATTTTAAGTTACTAATATAACCATGTGCTTAATACCATCTATTATCTATAGACCTTTCAGTTCTGATATAAGTTTCTCATTTATCTTCTATAAGTTTCTCATTTATCTTCTATCTATAAAATTTGAACTCCAATGCATAATATTTGAATTGGATTAGAACTTAAAATATAAAAATAGATAAAAAGACTAATAGAACAAAAGTTTTTTTCATTTTGGTTTTACACATTCTTTACAAAGTTAAATGAAATTGAAATTCATCTTTGAAAGTGCAAGATTATTGCTAGGAAAGAGTGTATCTATCATTCTGGCATGCACGTTTTAGAATAAAGTTTGTGTATGAAGTGAAGGAAAAGAAAAAAAAAAAGTGGGGAAGGGAAGGAGAGAGTTCTTTCCATGCTCAGGTGTCCTAAGTCTCTTGTGAGACACAGACATATAGTATGATGTTTTCCTGTTCAATGCTTTTCTGAACAGTAGAAACAATAATACAGAGACGTAATATTCATAATGTTACTCCATTTGCACTGTACTAATGAAGCATCATGAAGAATTAGAAGTGTAGTGATAAAGTCAGTCCTCCGATAGCTGCAAACCCCTTATGCCACTTTCTTTCCTTATGCTCTGTGAACTCTGTAACATTATGGTATTCTTACCTCCAGATACTGTGGAGTTTCCCTCCAGCAAAACTCTTGCCATCTTTACCCTGCCCCTCTTGTATTCTGCTCTGTGGAGTACAGTAAAGCCACGGCATCAAGTTACTGATATATACTGATATATAAGCTCCAAAGATCTTACAACATATGCTGTGGGACTCCCTAGGCCCATTGAACCATGGGGCATAAAAAGACTGCTCTCAAGCTCTCAAATTGTGACATGGTCTTTCAAGGGAAAGGTGATGCTTTTGGCAACAACTAAAACATTAAAATGAAATTCACTCATTTTTGGCTTTTGTGGCAGAATCCTCCAATCTTGAGTAGCACATAAGTGATTTTTAGATACCATCCTCCATGCTCAGTGTATGTCAAAATAAGACCTAAAGGGATAAAAAAAACTGACAAGAGCACATACTCATTAAGAAAAGAAGAAAAGAGCTTCAGGGTTGAAAATAAGGTAACTCTTGTGTTTAGGGAGTAGTGCAAACTCACACAACTCAATGAACATGTAGTGACTTAAAGACAACTTTGTAATGTGGATGCCTAAAGATTTAGGCTGTCACTTAACAAGATTTTCAGCAGCATCTGAATGTGTTTTTCATTATTTTAATGAGAAGGTAAGGAACTTCTGAAATTCATTCTGTATAGATCTACTGTCTCAAATGTGCTGGCACAAATATATAAGGAAGATGTTCTGTAAATTATATATATGGCTTTTGTGCTTTTAATAAGTATATTTTTTTAATTGGACAGCTTTTCTGAGCTCATTTGAGCAAGCAGTATATTACAGAATAACACCAAGTGACTAATACTACATAAAGTGAGTACTATCACAAAGTCAATTATCATCAAACTATGGCCTCAAATTTGTTTTTGTAAAGAGTCTCAATAGACATGCCTGCCCATTTTTTTTTTTAATTCTGTAGTAAGATAATGTGTTGCAGAAATACTGTTAGCGTGGGATTCTACATTGATTGGAACTTGCCAACCATCAAAAAGAAACTTATATCTAATATTTCTATTAACTGGCATGAGATATAAATCTATTGTACATAGAAATTACTTTCTATAACAAGCTTTATTCAGATTTCAAATTTTATTATTATTGCTGTGTCTATAACTGCAGTGCTGAAATTCTTATAACCTGAAAAAAATAACTAGATGACTCAAAATTAAAGATTTCCTCATGCAATTTCTCACGTGGAGCTGCTGTAGGCATAACCTTTATACTCCCTTCTGCAGGATCCTCTGCAAATAATCATTAGGCAAACTGAATTTAGTGTTTCATTTCAAGGCAAATCAATTAAACATCAATACTCTTGAATACTCCTGCAATGTTATGGAAGGTTTAGTGTGTCTATGTCATCATTCTCTTTTTAGGAACAAACAGTTTGCTTTCAACTGAAATCTTATGATGTATTGAAGAAATGAAGATTGATACCCAGCCAATCTGCATAAATATTTCATGTTTGTCCAGAAAAACACACTGACACTTTTCAATCTGCAAATGTCAAATCTTTTCTTTGTTTCTATTATTTTCTACTTGCTTTCTTTATAATGCTTCATTCTGTACAAAATGATGCTAGTGCCTAGATTTTGAAAAAAGCACAAAAATAAATGTACAAAGGTCTAAAAAGTTCTTGGAATGAACTCGTGACATATACTGTTTAATACAAAGGATTTTTAAAGGACTATTCTTGTATTACGAAATATAATTACCTGATTATAGCAGATAGTGTAATTATAACACCAGTGAATAAAACTAAGGGTTCATTTTGCCAAACCCTTCTCTTTATGTTTGATAATTTTGCAGATATTTGCCAACCATTTTACAGTAGGCTTTTTTTCAGTCAGCAAATATGGACTGAGAAGCACTAATGCCGATATATGCCGGAGACACATATACCTCTAAAGGTAAAATAAACAAAATTTTGTTCTTAAGCAATTAGAGCAGAATAGTTTGCTGTTAGCAATTGATGCAGGTTTTCTTCTGCAGTTTTTTTCCCAGTCATGAAGCACACATAACCTATTATGACTAGCTTGCTTATACACATTACGTAGTAAATCCTTAGTAAGTTTGTTTGTGACAAAATATTTTCCTGAAAATCTTCACAAAGATTTCTTCATGTTTGGAAGGCAAGACCATATAAAATACTTTCAAAGCCTGCATTTCTTCCATTAACTGGGCAAATATTTTAGCTATCCTAATGCTGCCAGGAGACTACTAGCTGCCAATCATGGGCATGATTAAAGTATCTAAGCATCATTCTTTCAGAATAAAAGAGAAAATTTTCAGAATTCAAAGAGGTAGAATATTTAAACAATCCTTAGGCACTGATTACTGAGTAGAAGCTTTTGTCAGAGGGGATGGACAAGCTGGCACAGCTGATGGGTACCTTGACAGTATGAGAAGAGTTTCCCTGGTAACATACTAAATATGGGGGCTGCAGAAGGGATGTTCTGCAGGTGTGTATGCTTGTGGGTAAGAGTCACAAGAGAACGCTTTTTAAGTGGTAGGCCTGGGATGAAGCTAGAAAATGGAACTACATTTGAGCAAGATTTTCACTGGGAAAACCAACTTTAATTTCTGAAAAGGAAACTGTATTTTAAATTAAATTTAAATTTAAATTTAAATTGTTTCTCTTGCATTCAAGGAAATAAAACTTTGTGTGCACTCAACAATGAACAGGAGGATCAGTATAACATACCTGTCTTTCACCATTAGTTCTTCCTAAGAGAAATAAATCAGCAAGAGGAACAAATCCCTCTCTATTATTTAGGCCAATTAGAGGCTCTTAATGTGCAGGAGATATTCCTGAAAATGTTATCAAGGGATTATATCTAAAAAGATTTCAGGTCTGCAAATGGAAGTTGCCACATAAATAAATCACTTAGGTTAATTATTTTGAATACATAGATTTTTTTATTAATAAATCTCATAAAATGAAAGGTTATGAAATACTGTTGCAGTTGTTAACAGCATTTACTTAAAATGTAAAACTGAAAATTGCTATTAAAACTGACTTGTCCATATCGTAGCGAAGTATGTAAGGACTAAAAGATTTAACAGAAATGTTATATTTATTTAATTATCACAGTGTGGAAGTTCAATAAGATGAATTAACAAAAGTATTCTTAAGAACAGGAGCAGTATCTCAGGCTTAGACCTCTTAAGATGTCTTAAATAGGCTGGAGTTTTGGAAAAAAAGAGTAATTCAAAACAATCAGCTGCTCAAGTTTCATTGGAAATTTTATGTAATATACTCCAAGCAAATAATAGAATCAAGTCTATGCTCAAGCAGTTCCAACAACATGGAAGAGTTGACACCTTAGAAACACACTTTAAAAATGACAGTAACAGTCTAGCTAGACAAGTATTTCTTTGTCATTCCCAGGTCTGGGCGTCATCTGAGCAAAATCGTTTACTAATTGGTATAACAGATGCAGCTGAATAGAAAAGATTCAGGAAAAATAAGTATGGAATGAGGAGCCTTAGCACATCTTGACTTTAAATCTGCAAATTATATTGATCTGATAGAAGCAGCAAGGACAAGCTGAAGAACCTTTCAGGGCAAAACATACGAATTAAGCATCTCAGAGAAAAGATGTCAAGTGTATTTCCCTGTCCTTCTATAAGACAGCACATTGTATATTTCTCTGTAGGCTTCAAATGCAAGAATACCAGAGTCTATTCTCTGACAGAGTTATGGATGATATGGCAGACTTACTATTCATGTTACTTGTAGTAGTAGGAATACATTAGTATTCATAATATTTCATATTCTGCTTTCTTGATGAGTAATTAGATATATGGATAGACATTACTTGAGCTAGTATTTTTGGCATAACGCCCCGATTTGCATTTTATTTGGAGATCTCCAATCCTAAGTAAGACCAGGTGCTAAAAAGTGTGCAGATGGTTATATAAAAGTAAAAATAATTGAAACTATTTGTATTTGACATTAATTTTCAAATATATATTTTCTATTCTTTAACTGCTTTGGTCTTGAGAATCTCTCCTAACAATGTGCCCATATTTTATGTTATATATCTGACAAAACAGACATGCTTAAGTGAGACAAAGATAGAAGGGCCAGTATTCCTCCATGGATACTCTACATATGAACACATACTGAATATTTTGGCAACTGTTTTTTTGAGCCTGGCATATACTACTGTCTGTATACTATCAGTTCTATAGCAGTAGCTATTGCATGGAACATATTTTAGAAAGCACTGCACAGATACACAGGACAGCACTATGGTCATGTCTATCAGGAACATGGCAGACTATCCTGAGATCCTTTCAGTCCTAGAAAGTGGAACATGATGAAGTGGATACACTGTGGTGCCATCCACCTGTGCCTGCACTTGTGACAGTAAGCTCTCTCCCCAAGAAGGAAGGAGTCTTGGTATGCAACTTCATAGAGAAATATCTTTTAAAGAATGCACACCCACAGAGCACTCACAGGATATATATATATATATGTTATATGTGTACACATATATAAAAGAATAGTACTCGTTCACAGTATCTGTGAGCTAAAAAAAATTTCTTCTTAGGTATTGATAGATTCATATGGATCTGGACTTTATATTAAAAAAAATCTAAAAGCATATACATATGGGAGAAGTGTTCAATAGAGAGAACAATTCATAATTCAAGTGTTTGGACTATTCTCCTCTTTTTTTTTTTTTTAATCAAGCTAAAACAATTCTGAGCACCTAGAATTCTGATAATCAGCAATCAATTTATAGAAAAATACTAATATGTTACTGTTATATAAGTAAGTTATCCACTTATACTTGGGTCCCTACCTGGTTAAACTCAATAACTTGGGTCTTTTTTTTTTAACTTTTTTTATTATTTCTACTGAGTAATTCTTTAATTAATCATATCTCTTAGTAATGGAGCAGTTTCTGTAAGGTTCTGGACAGCAGAACCATTCTTTCTGTAGTTTCTTTATAAAAACCTTTTACCTTTATCAGTTCATAGAGTAGCTTTGTATCCCTTTCACTTAACTAGTCACTATGAGGGCAGAAAGCATGGGGAAAATGAAACAAGTGATAAAATCCTACTTAACCCAAAAAGAAAAACTTTCAGTGGCCTGCCATTGATTTATTGCCTAGTGCTTTATGTGTCAATTTTTATTTTATTTTGTCCTATTGATTTCTGTCTTATTACTTGTTGTATTAATTGCTTTTAACTCTCATATTGACTGCTGCATTTTTCGCTGTCTGTATACTTGTCTTTTAGCTCTCATATTGACTGATGCCTTATTACTTGTCATAGTACAATCTATTTACTTCTGTCTTTCTACAGAATTATTTGTTGCTTTCGTACTCCTATTGATCAGTAGCTATGTGTCCAATTTTCCTGTCTTTCCCCTTTGCTCTTCCACTTACCTCAGATTTTTTTTCTCTTTGAATTTGCAACTTTCGAGTTTACTGTGGTTCAGGCCTCTCATATCTGTCAAGATCACATTCCTAAGTCTCTCATGGATCTTTCCCTTCTCCTTGTATACTCTACACTTTTCTCCCTCATTTTCTTCTGTGAGGGAATTCTGTTCCTTCAGCTTTTCTCTTATTTTATTTACCTTATGCCTTACAAAGGAAACCTTCTTTCAGATCCTTCTAGCATCATTTCATCTGTGTCCTCATCTACGCCTCTTTAGTAACTGTACAGAAAACGTTGACCTTTCCTGCCAGTACTGGTCATCTTCCCTCCTCTTCCTTGCTCTCCTCTTCCTTGCTCTCCTTTTCCTCCAACAAGCTTCATAATGCTTAGCTGTATTCATATTTCAGAACTCTACTTGAAGGCACTTTTATTATTAGTCTACAAGGTGTCTGGACAAACTGATTATGTAATTGAATAAGGATACTCAAATGGTTACTGTGTCCTGTTTCTCATACTCTGAGAAAAAAAATACAAAAACGTGGAGACCTTGTTTCCCACTTACATATGGGAAATGGCCCACTTTATGAACTTCTAAGGAAAAATTAAGAAAAAGAGTAGATTTTTTATTTTTCCTAGGAAGCCACTGGTACAGCATTAGGCATCCAGACCCTGACAGATCATCTGAAGAGCTGTGTGTGTGTGTGTCTCACAGAACATGGATTGTCATGAGCCTGTCTCTTTGAGACAATTTAAGAACATAACTTCTGTGAAAAAATTCACGACAGACAAATTTATTCTGATTTTCATCATTTACAGATAAAAGACACAAAAGTCCTTATTTCTGGAATTAAGACTGATGTTGCAAATGTTGCAAAAGAGTTAGTGCATTCATTTATATTATTTGCTTTATCCATTTGTGTCTCCTTATATTCCCCGTTTCTGCCTAACACAGTGAAATTTGGAGAATGACTACCTGCTCCTCATATATTTCCAGAATAAAATATGTGAACCAGAGCATTTGCCATGCAGTACTTACTATTCTCTTATTTATTGTATTTTATTCATCTTGGCAAGGACAGGAAGAAAATCATGCAGCTTAGGTGGCCAATTATATTCAATGAAATAGCAAAGAAGCCAAGGAGGAGAGTTCAGAAGCCATTCATTGCCTGAACAAGTTGTTCAAAGATGTATAAATAAAGAGCTCATTCACTAAAAACATGATCCAAGAACAATTAACAAAACTGAAAAGAAAAAGGTTACATTCATCAGTTGGTCGGGAAAAATTCAACAGTTTCAGTCATTGTTTAAGTCTTTTGGGCTTCTCAGTTAACTTCTTGAGGGTCTAGCATATATCACGGAATCCCAGAATCACATAATATTTGAGGCTGGAAGGGACCTCCAGAAATCATCCAGTCTAAACCCCCTACTCAAGCAGGGACACCAGAGCACGGGGCACAAGGTTGCAGAAAGGAGGGTTTGGAAAACCTTCAGAGAAGGAGACTCCTCAACCTCTCTAGGCAGCTTCTTTCAGGGCTCTGGCAATCTCACAGTAAATTAGTTCTTCCTCATATGCAGATGGAAATTCCAGGGTTTTAATTTATACTCATTACCCCTTGTCCTATCACTGGCCACCACCACAGAAGCGTTTGGCCCCATCTTCCCCACATTTCCCTCTCAGGTATTTGTACATAGTAAACAGATCCCCTCTCAACCTTCTCTTCTCCAGGCTAACAAGGCCCAGCTCGCTTAGTCTTTTTTCAAACAAGAGATGCATGGTTTGAACATTGTGATATTGCATTATTTCAAATGATTTATATCTTCTTTTAAAGTTGTTGGAACATCTCAGTAACATGCATCTATTCATTTTTTAAATTGTTTCACACAATCATAGTTATGGTATACTTTTCAGAAACTATTGACAATAAATGTCTTTTTTTTTAGTTTATTGTGATTTTAGAATTTTTAGGAATTTTATCTGGTACAAATGTGGCCATACTCATAGTCACATGCCTTAGCCCTGTTAACCAGTAGGTGTAATCTAGATTTAAGAATTAATTCATGAATTACTTGGTTTTGAGTAGGTTCCAGCAGTCCTTTACTGATTTCTGCATTAATATGCAGGACATTTAAACTCCTAGCTCACTTTTTATATACATTAAATTCTTCTTATCTACCTTTCACGTCCAGCTTGAAGCACCTTGTCAGTTCCAAAGAATCAGTGCTGGAAGGATTAATGAGTTCATTTTTGTAACGTGAAATGCTCTACATTTTTCTGATTAATAGAATCCTATATATCATAATGTAAATCTTAAAATATAAAGTACACATCATGCTTTCGAGGATCTTTGACTTTAACAAGGCTTTAATGCCTCAGTCTGCTGCCTTAAACCATGATGATTTTGTTCTCATAGCCTGGTAGCCACAGATTTCATCTACAATAGTACTTCCAGAAAAGATTGTTTGGACTTGTATTTATAGTCTGGAATTTAAATACGTTGAGTGACTTTTACTGTCTCAGTCACATCACTGTATGGTTGCCACTAAACAAAGAGCAAGTGGCTGAATAGCTCTCTTGCTCAGCTACACGAAGTTCTGAACTGAAACCACTGAGTGGGGAAAGCTCATCCTCATGAAACAAATTATATTATTTTCATGGAAAGATTGGAAAAGGCTTTTGAGCACTTTCACTTCACCGATCTCCTAGAGTGCTGGCATTGGTGACAGGCTAATTGACAGAAGCAGATGAGGGAAACCAAGGAATTCCTTTTCTTGTGGCAGGCAACAGGCAGATAAGTGAATTAAAATTTTCAAGCACAGAACAATTCTATTGGTTAAAACTACTTTTACCAGAAGTATCTTTGAGGCCACCAAAATAAATTTGGATTCTAGAGGGAAAAAAAGTGTGCGAATTAACACAAAGAAGGTGTGTTTTCTCAGTTTATTTTCATGCTAGCAATCAGAGGCTTAACTACAGTCCTAATCCCTTTTAGCTGAAAGCTCCTTTAGCTGGAAGCTCATGTGCCAGCACTCTGTCAGTCCAGCTATTTCACATGTCAGCTGGTGATGAGCAATTACTGACACATTAATCCTGTGTCACTCTGTCACAGACTGA
This sequence comes from Nothoprocta pentlandii, assembly GCA_013398315.1. Lineage (NCBI taxonomy): Eukaryota > Metazoa > Chordata > Aves > Tinamiformes > Tinamidae > Nothoprocta > Nothoprocta pentlandii. The sequence goes on along the minus strand of VZSG01000271.1, from coordinate 552,470 downwards.
CCTTTGGCTGAGTTTCAATAGAATTATATGAGATATATCAACTAATTCGGACTACCTGATAAAAGTGCTGAAGGAACCTAAAACAGTAAAAAGGACTCTGGACTTTTTGCTCATGATTTGTCAAGATCAAAGGGGACACAGCAGCAACAGATTTCATAGTTTATACTGAAGAGATGGAGCGCAGATCCAAAAATAAAACAGTGAAAGTAATTTTTAGAAAACTATTAACAGAGATGTTCAGAATTTGCATTTGCAACTTTACTTAGGTTTACTCTAGGTTTTCTCTTATTCTAAATATTTAAATCAACCTTGTGATGACATTAAGAAGTGTTTGTGGACCTCAGATTGCAAACACATCTGTATAGCTAGTAACTTGGAAGTTGCATCAGTTTCTTAGTAATTGCAATATTACTTGAACGAAAGTGAAAAAAAACCTATCATCTGAAAACTGTAATGGGAATCCATCAGCTTTTTTTCCATTAAAATATTTGACCCTCAAATTCAGACTAACATTAAGATTATGGTTATTAGAATGAGATATAAAAAATTATAGTGGCACATATATGTTTTATAAGATATTAATGTAATATACTGCTACGACCTTTTCAACATTCTGAAATATGTTTGGTTTTCTATTCCTTTCCTTGCAGTAACCAAGAAGAGCTGAACAGTTAACACACATAATGGGTAAGGTCAGGCAAAAGAAACTGTAGCTCCAGCAATGCAACTCTAAATTCCTACTTTAAACTAAAGATAAAGAGTAAAACTATATTTTCTGGTGGAAGATACAAGTAAAAATGTAATTAATGTGTTTCTGTATGTGTGTAAGAGTGACATATGGGTAATGTCTATTGCTGTCACTCAGCTACAACTCAACTAACTTTGAAGCTTACTGGAATTTTAGCAGTATAATCTTTTTTTATGCTGAACAATCAGTCTATTGGCTTTAAAGTTTACAAAACAAGGAATTGCCTCAGTCCAAGACAATATGAGCCCTTAAACTTCTGGCAGAGCAGTGCTCATCTGGAACTGAGGTACTAGGAGTTCCACCACTATATTCCTGGAGAAGTGCCATGTAGTAAGCACACAGAGAGCACATCTAATTTATACACAAGCAGGAAATGCAGAAATATAACTATGCCAAATTTTCACATATTGAATATATATCTAGACTACACACCTAAAAATGTGGAAGTCTGGGAGACATTTACTAAGACTGAGTTACTTTTCATTTTGTCTTTTATAGTGACAAGCAACTTCAGACAGATTGAGAATACAAGTTCTTCAGGAATAAAGCTGTATTCTATAAGATAGCAAGTGTCTTCGTGTACATTTACTGACTTAAACCCTAAATTCAGAGTTCCAATATCAACTTCGGTGACTGAATGTCCAGAATTAAAAGATGCCTCGTTCTATAGTCCAGTAAGAAAAGAGATGCTAACACGGGATTTCTTCACTGCTAGAAAGTAGGAATATACTTAAATAGCCAACTAGAAATTCTTTAACACCGCAACCCAGCCCCAGACATAGCTACGTGTTTAATGTTGGCCTGGCTTAGAAGGAGATTTCAGTTCATTCCATCTTCCAAGTATAAAATTGACCTTAGGAATTTGGCATACAGGAGTATTGCTCTCTCCACTTAGTGGCTACACATGACAATAATTCATTGGAAGATCTTAATTTGTCATAGGGGAAACATATTTTCAGATCATGCTGAATTTGAGTAGGAACAGAAATTCAAGTCCTCTACAGAGCAAGTGTGTTCCAGTCATCTGAGTTTTAGGGAAAAACACTATTTGTTATAGCACTGTTTCATTTAGGTTCTTAAATTTTAATTGAGCAAATTCAGGTAGCTGCTACTCTCACATCCCACTGACTTCTCAACACACAGAGTCAATCCAAAGGCTATTTTCTCCCTGACTTTCATGTACATCTTTATCCAGAGAATATACATGATTTTTTCAAAAAGTAACAGCTCCATCAGGAGACTTCTGCATATCCAAATGAATTCACATCTAGCTATGAGGGAAGTGCAACTTGTAAATCCCCAGTCACTATCTTCAAGAAAATCTTCCAAAGAAGGTCCAGTTGGCAGGACTACATTTGCCTGACTGCCTGAATGTCTTGCTGAGCAAAGAGAGATGGGAAGCTGATTTGAGGCTCTTCTAGGCCTCCAGAACAAACTTGGTTAGGCTGGGTTTCTTTGTGATCCTCAGCAGAGAAGTAGTTTTACCAGAGGTGTAAATATACTGAAAGATTCTCTGAGAAAATCAGAGCCATGATGCAATGTACACTAGCTATGATACAAATCACTGAAGTAGGGGATTTATACTGCTTTCTGATGGATGATATTTCATACTATTTTATATAATGTTTTCAGTTCCCTCTTGTATAAGTTCATTAGCATGTGTGAGAGCTCTCTTTCTCTTTCTCCCACTTATTTACAAGGAAGTGATTGACTTTAGTCAGAGGCACAGTGAACAACTGAGCAATATATCTTGAGGATGCTATGAGAGCTTAAATTTAAAAGTTAAAATCCTGGAGAGGCAATTACAGATAAAATCCCAATGATTTTTTTTTTTTTTTTTTTGACATCATGACATTCTTGGTGACAACTGTGTGGGGAAGCATCAGCAGTGGGTTATGCTTTCTGTTCAGGAGAAGAAGAAGATTCAAAGCAGAGAATGAGGAGTGAAAAATAGTTTATGATCCACAGCTCCAAAAGTTCAAAGGACTTAAGACTTCTCTCCACATAAATTGCTCTTTATACATCCTCTTCAAAGAAGATGCAGTTGTATATAGTGTATAAATTCTATTTTCTCAGGAAATATGCAGGCTTTTAATTTGACATGTGGGAGTTCTAGATTAACAATGGAGATATTTTGCTGAAATATCCCATGAATTTTGTCCTTTTGGTTCATAAATTTTAATTAAACTAAATTATTGCTCTGTATAAAAGGGACAAATTATAAACGCCTGTAATTTTTCTACTCCAGCTAAACATGATTTTGCTTTAATGTAAAAGGACACAGGGGTTGGTGCATACTATTCTCAAAGTATATTTTAGAACAGTTTATCAAATTGACTAGTGTAATAGTTTAATCACATACAAGCCACAAACTGTGAAATGGTAAAAAAAAAAAAAAAAAATCAGAACAATTGCATATGAATAAGGATGAAAAGCATATTTTTTCCAACATAGGAATTTTACATAGGAATTCACATATCAAAACTAATCTAAACAAATGCTGCGTATATTCCATATTTACTGGGTAAGGCTATCTATCACAAGTATCTCACAAAGATCTCTCTGTTCTGTATCCCGCCCCACACTTTGCCCACTTTCTCACATGAAAATGGCATGCTATAGGAATGTGGGACTATGTTTTGAATTGGTATTACATATTGCCGAGTATACATTAACCCTAACAACAGCTTTGTCTTTAGGAAGACCAATCTTGTAAGTAGCTGGCTAGAGTCTATAATATTGCACTCAATCATACTTAAAATTCCCTTTCTGCAGATACTTTGATGATTGATGATACTTTGATAGAGATTTTTATGCTTGGGAATAAAATATTACTGTTTATGACATAGTCAAGTTATGCAGACCTAGGCCTTCTCCCCTCAGCAGAATACCCACCATTTTTGTCATGCGTCAATTTGTCTTTGAATTTGTTTGAATGTGACATGGTGGCAGTGCTACATTGGCTGACATGGTTCTGTGAGAAAATAGTGCCGTGCTCTCCGCTGTGCAGAATGAAACATGCATTTTAGGGACTTATACCTACATAATCTATTTCCCTTTGAACAGAGCCTTTGGTTCCTAAACCTGGGATATATTTCTTTCTGTATGGATCCCTGAACACACATTCTTTAAAAAAAAAAAAAGAAAAAATCGGGATTTGTAATAGCCAGAATTCCACAGTTTGATGACAAGAGTTCAATTTGTTATACAACTTGAATTGGATGAAACACTAGGAAAATTCTACATATCTATAAATAGAATCTGCAGGGAAAAGAGAAGCTTGTGAAAAGATTGAAAAGATACTGCCATATCTGATGGGCCAGCACAACCAGTGAAAAGTCAGGCAGCTCCATTTAGTATACTGTTGACGTGTAAGAATTTCTGGCAGATTTTATTTATTTATTTATTTATTTATTTATTTTGTAGGGAGAGGCTATCATTCTTTTTGTCACAAATCAGAATTATCTGACTTTTAAGTCTGTCTATCTCTGATTAGTTTTCTTTTTCAGTAATGCTTCTAATGCTAAAACAGAAAAAGGGCAATACACGGTCCAGACAAAGGCTCAGCAACCTTTGTGTGGGAAACCCATGGGCCAAGAGTATGGGCCTGCAGCAGACAACAGGAGGATAACTTGGGGAGACAGAATGATGTTTTAATAAACAATGAGGGCAAACCCCAGGAAAATGTTTCTATTTGGGACTGTGCAATAGTAACACATTTAAGTGCTTTTCTGAATTTATCTTTATTGTCATTTCTCTTTCAAAATGTCAGATTTGATGATTTTGTGGTGTGGCAATGTTTATCAGGTAGTATGACCATCCCATTATGTGGTAAACCAACCCTGTAGCATATCTGAATATATTTCATACATTATTTCAAAATATCTGATGCAAAATAGAAGTTCATTTCATGTAATATGTGCTATACATGTGCTATATATCTTACATAGAACATATATAACAATAATATGCAGTCATACTAAAAAAAAGTAGGGCTCTGTCATTCTTTAGAAAAAAAGTACTCTAATTCATTTCTGTAAACTGAATGCATTTAGTAGATGCTATGTAGAGCAATAGCTATCAAAATACCACCATTTTCAAAACCTCTTGAGCTGCTACAGTTCAGTCTCATTCTCTACGTAACTGTTGTAAAGAGTTGTTTTAATGGTAATCACAATAGGATTTTTAACTACAGTTCTATAAAGACAGCAAGAAAATTAACAAAGCAAGAAATACTAGTTGCCCCGCAGCTCATTTATTGATGCTATTCAAGGTGGACAGTTAAGTCTACTTGGATATTACGGCCTACTTTCCACATAGAATCTGCCTCAGAAGGTATTTTCTGAATATGACCAAGCTTGCTGAAAAAAATTGTCAGCTGACAAGTCTGGAAGCTGTTGAACTCCACAATAAAGCCAAGAATTTACTATTTTCCAGACCACATTGAGAACAATGGCTGCAGATTCAGTATGCAGTATAACTTAGAAACTGCCAGGCCTGTTAAGTATGAGTGCATCCATGGAGCGCAGCAGCAAATGGGTTAATAGGTTAAGCTTAAAATGATCCTGTTACTTTCTTTTTTCCTATTTTTTTTCCAAACTGTCTCTCTATGTGAACTGTGAATGCTGCACTACAGGGATGTCCTGTTAGTTATGACCCCATTTCTAGGATTATAATTATTTAATAACATCACAGATAACATAATTAGTTCCTCAGATCTGGGTTAGTTCCATGGCATATTTAACAGACAGCTCCAGACAACTCTCCCCTGTGAGACACTCCGCCCTAGCAAGAAGGAATAATAATATTATTGGGCTAAAAGCATGAATAACATAATGCAATATTAATATAACTGTTTCACAGGCAGCAAGTAACATATTCTAGAATTATAAAGTGTTTATGTATTGTTGTTTGTGGAATAAAGATAATTCATTAAGCCAGAAATATCTATCCAGTGTAATTCACTAGTGATTTACTTATGCTCATTACATTTATTATACACTAGTTTCATTCTGCTTTTTTTTCGTGAATTGTTGTTATTGGGACTTTTAGTCTTTGCCAAGTGACTTACATTACTATTTTTTTCTTCCCTCCTTAGTAAACATGTAGGACCATATTTGTCTATCAGAAGTCAGTCGCACATTCCTCGATGGCGGGGAAATTAGGGGAGTGATTATTACACTCAGTTCTATGGCTGGAGTTGGAACCGGGGTCACAGTTTGGACTATGGGTTGGGGTTTAGTTGGCAGGGACTGGCAAGGCTAACAGTGCCCAAGGCCTGCAGCTATCATAATAGTGCTTATTTTGCTTTTAAGGCTGATAAATAATTCTTGGAGTTGGTTTTTCATTGCCTTTTCCATTGGCTTTTTAAATTATTATTTAGGCACACAGAATTGCATATCAAATTCTAGTTGCAAGGCAATATAATGCTTTTTGTCTACAGGAAATTAACTATAGAAACTATATATTTTTCTAGCTCACGTAAACAAAGACAACAGTCATTTTGGACAGCTCACCTGGTAACCTTGCCTAGCAACATACTTAATAGGTCATTCCTGTCTCCTAGTCATATATTTCACATATTGCCAGAGCATACAGGAAATAAATATTTTAAATAAATGACACTATATTAGACCAAATAGTTTTGCCCTTTGATACAATTACACAATTAACCAATCTGAAGAAAAGAAAAAAAAATGTGTCTCAGAAAAATATCTCTGCACCTCACAAGAGCATTCATCACGTTGATCTCCACCCACTCAAACAGACATTCCAAAAATCATTTTAAAAAATAAAAATGTAGCAGAAAACAATAATGAAAATATGTGGTAAGAGAAAATATATAACTTCTTAGACAGGAGTTTAATATTTTATTCTAAGTAAAAGAATGGAAGACTCCTAAAAATCTATTTAGAAAATAGTTGCTATTACTGATTTATTCAAAAATATTCAGATACTATAGTAATAACTCAAAAAAAAAAAACACTTTGCAAATAATCACATATTTAATCACAAAGATAGACACTTAAACACAAAAAGCAATTGTAATTTTTGTTTCTGTTATTTTAAAATTACCTAAATGCTTAAGTACTTGGTGTCCAGAAACCAAAAAGAGAAGTGACATGTTAATATGATAACAGTCTTTCATTTTTGAGAGTGACTTTTGCCCACACAAATTCAGGAAAAAATATCTTTTTTACGTGGGACAAAACAGTCTCAAAAAGATCTGATATGACAGGGTGTTCTCTTCCAACTGTGTGCTGTATGTATGAAAGGGTTTTCTCTTCCAACTGTGTGCTGTGTGTATGAAGCTCAGGCAGGGTAACATTACAAAAAAAAAATCAATTTTATTTTGCTTGTATATATTTGCATCTGTTTTGTATTTATCTTTTATATAACACCCATATGCTCACTTTTAAGTATTGTTTTGTAAAGAGAGTACTCATAGAAAAAAAGTCAGCATATTTATTTAAAGCATTCTTATTATGTTTTTAAAATGACTGAAACTCTGTATAGGAACACTACCTGATATAGAAAAAAAAAAAAAAAAAAACACAAATAAATATGTAACAAGCCGAGTTGCTTAGTCAAGGCTCAGCTCAGACCAGGATGGCACCAATGAGCAAAATTATGAACTCTGAAGATAAAAGTGTCAAAAAGATATCAGAATATACAGGATTTCAAGAAAAAGCAGATATATTCCTTAAAAACTGTATTAGAAGTAAAATAAATGCTTATTTATATTTTCAGTGTCTTTGCATTCCCTATGTTTTCACTAAATATTTCCAAGAAATAACACAACTAATTAAGTATCTTTTTAAACTTTTTTTTTCTTTTTCCAATGCACTTAAACACATTTTTTGTTATTTCAGACCAATGGTCTATTTAATACATTTACAGCCCAGGCCTCTGTCTTTGATATGCAATTTAGATGGATACTCAGGAAAAAGTGGGGTGGGCAATTCCATTTCCTAATATGAGATCTATGAGCTGACGAAGTCTCATGGTTAAAAGTCCAGAAGATTAAGTTCTTCTTAAGATAATTGCTTCCTATCTGATAGACAACTGGTTAATCTCACAGAGAACTTTTTCATATTAAAGCTCCTAAAACTCAATTTCATTTCATTGATTGTATAATTAATAATGTTAAGCAATCTGGAGCTCTGGTTAAGTATTTTGTTATTTGAAATCTTCACGGACTATTAGGATGTATATTTTCTGTCACTGTAAGACTTCACTAAGAATATATCATTTATAAGGTCATATTATAATACAAAGGTACAAAACTACATCAGGCATATGGAATACAATATGGAGTATTATATGCCTATTTCTATGCCCGCATCCTATGCCATGATTTACGCTATGGCATTACTGATCTAAGTACAGCTATTTATTGATTGTGTAAGTTTATGAAAATACAAAGTATAGGACATTGCACATATAGCTTTTGTTATATGCTTTTGCTACCTTTTCAAGTAATAATTTCCTTATGAATCCAGATGTTTGAAGTGAAGTTCATGACAATATTCTGACAATTTTTAGACCCTATTCAGCTTAATCCCACTGTTATTTTCAGCCTTATGAACCAAGTGTAAAACATTTGTTCAGAGTTACTGTTTCTTGCTTATCGTCTCTTCTGTTGAGGCCTAGCAAACTAATGCACCTCTTTTATTATTGGTCAGATTCTTATTGGAGCAATATATTTTCCACTTTGTCTTTGGTATACTTTAGCAATACTGAAGTATACTTTAATATAAAGTTTACTTTATTATTATACAAAAAATGCAAGTAAATACAAATCTGTCAGAATAATCAGATCAATTTCAATAGATCAAAAATTGAATTTGGTAGCATTTTACAGGTAGACATTAAAAAATTCATCTTTTAAAATCATCCAAGAAAGACAATGATTTGCTTATTATGAAATGATAATTATAAACACACTGAATACCAGAAGTTTTACATTCACAAATAATAAACTGCATTCACTCTATTTAAATCTAATTACACAAAAATAATGGAGCAATCTAATATATGAACATTATATCATATAGTGCCCCATGCTCCTGATCATGTAGATGACATCGCACAATCACACAATCACAGAACAGTAGAGTTCTATTTTCTGAGGGAGAAAGGGAAGACTATGCTTTATTGGTTTTAGTGTGCTCTTGTGGAAGGTCAAACAGAAGGTCGAATTTCTTAAAAATAAAACTTTATGCAATACATTACCCAGTGTAATATTAACCTCATTACCACAGTGGTTTACTTTATCCACCTCTTCTTTAGGCCACTTGTACTGGCTGGTTCAACACAGTTATTGAAGGATTTGCCAGGACACAGACAATGCATCTTACATGCATAGTATCATATATGCTACGACCAACTTACCTATCCACTAATCTTGTAGCTACTTCTATCATGTCTTTACAATATAAAAAGATATTCCCATCAGCCATTTCAGAGCAGTAAGATGAACTGAATACTGCATTAATATTTGCAGTGTTAGTTGTTCTGTTGGGGCCTACACAGTTTTAAATATAACACTTGTAGAACACAGCTATTTTCTAAAATAACTTCACATCACTTTAGCTTTTTGCATCCATCAATCATAGATCATTTGGGACTGGAAGAGAACAATGGTGCAGATCATCAAGTCCAAAGCCACTGCTCAACCAGGATCAGCTGGACAAGATTGCCCAGGAACATGTTCAGTCTGGTTTTGAATTGCCCTAAGGACAGATAGATCTCCACAGTCTCTCTGGACAAACTGTTCCAGTGTTTAACCACCATCACAGTGAGGAAGCATTTTCTTATGTTCATGTGTAATTTCTTGCTTTTCAATTTGGCTCATTTGAAGCGTCAAGGCCATTACAGCTTCTACGCTATCCTTCTTGTTTTAAATAAATTATCCAAAGTGTAACTGGATTTGCTTCTTACCCTTTCTAGGGGCAGTACCCCGAAAGAAATGTAATCATGGTTCTGTCTTACAAATAGAAAAACTTTAAAAATTCATAAAGCAGAGAGAATCAGAAAATGGGTCAGTGTCAGTGTTGTATTAATTTTTCAACACAAGAATGTAATTCTCCAGCATATCCTTTTCAGGACCCTTTGAAGTAAACAGCAGTAAAATTGGAATGAGTTTGAGTTCAGAATTTGCGTATTACATTTTTTTTAATACTGCTGCTTTTGAGTACAAAGAAAATTAATGAGTTTTTTAAAATACAGCATTTTATGTTTTGCTTTGAACATGTGGTTACACTGAGCGGCAATGTCTGTGCTAAACTGGAATAAACAAGAAAGAATAAGCAACAATATCTCCGCAGTTCAAAGAGATACCAGAGGGAGCCTGCATCAAAACACAAAGTCCCTATCCTTCATTACCATCATTGTTAAGCAGCTATTTAGGATACACAGTCGTGATGGGGGAGATTATCTTTTCCATTTTTTAAACTGTTTTCCTATATTTGAAACCTTAACTGCATGATTATGCAAATATATAAAAACATATCTAATGTTAACTATGAACCAACTATAGGCAGTCTGACCTTCAAAAGTTATCCAAATTACGACTCAAAAACTCCTGAGATTTATAAACAAAGGAATGCTACCTTTAGCATAAACATTCTTCTAAATCACTTCGGGAAGAAAGATACTTCTGCCCAGTTCCTTACAATTATGTAGTTAATGTATTAATTTTCTACTAATATTGCTCTTACAATGCTGAACAGAATGCCCATTTGACCCCACAATGAGTTGGGTAAAGTAACTCATGCTGGATCTCTGACACTCTTTTCCTGACCTGGAAATGTTCTCGCAATAACTGATACAAATTGAATGCAGCACTCCTAATTTACTAGAGTTTGAGAAGTTAGCAAATCAAAATCAAGCTCAATACTTTAAAGAGACTTTTTAAGAAAGCCTGTTACACATATTTTGAAGCAAAAATATGCTCAGGTACAGTAACATTAATAAAATGATCGAAAATACACTAATAAAATGACTAAGTAAAATGAAAAACATATCTTACCTTAAATTACACACATGGTAACAAAAGCATCCTATAAGTAATGTCACAAAAATAATAGATGAAAAGCGAAAAGATATTTATTGTTATTAACATACATATTTAACATTACATTATGAGCTAAAGAAGATATTTGAGATACATTTGTATGCCTTTAAAAGCAAACAAATACAAGTTCAGTATAATCTGTATTTCTCCTTTCTCAAGAGCCCTTGACTTCTTGTTTATATGAGTACTTTACCAAAAATAACTAGACTAACATCCATGTAGATACCTTTTTAAAAATTGGTATGTGATCAAACCAGAGCTAGCAGTTTCCTCTCTTGATTTTTTTTAATCCTATTTTTATATTCAAATAAAGTAAATAAAATTTTGGATGAACACATGACAGTCTAGTTTTCATTAACAGTCATAGTGGCCTTAAGGATTGTGATTAGGTCTCAGCTAGAATATTGTCAAGACATTTTTTCACACCTACATGTAAATGCACAAAGCAGAAACACGCATATGATTCATTAATAAAGTATGTTAAAAGTAATTATTAAGCTCTCCTATAAACTAAAACTAAATTTCCTGAATACTAAAATTATACTAGTTTTCAAATGTCAATAGCTTATTTTTTCTTTAAAAAATATTCCAAACCTCCTTGATCATAATTTTATATGTAGATCTTTCCTCAAGTCTTTAAGCATAATTTCAGTTGGAAGTTGATTTACATTTTTGCTTCCCACTTGCAATAGCTAGTGCTGACGCCATTTAATATCAGGATATGCACTGACCCACTTTACAGTGCAGAGGTTGCCAACTCAAGACCATAGAACAGACTAAAAGAGTTTTCACAGCCATCAGCCATCACTTCTCTTGATTTGAGCTAACTCTGAACATGAATCTGACTCAACAACTCATCTATGGATGAAGAGCACCGTACATCAGTACACATTTCATCTTTTTTTTTTTTTTTTTTCACAAATATCATTTCTCAGGACCTAAAACCTGGAATAAAGCTGTATAATTTACAACACTTCACTAAGACCTAGTAGTGATTATACCTATTTGATGTATTTAACAGCAAAGTAATTATATATTAGTATTATTTCTCTACATAGTATGTGAATCCTTCTAGAAAAGAAATGTTAGATCTCTATGAAGTCTCTGTTTAATTATGTATAACTTCACCTGAAACAATGGAATTACTTCTTTTTTTAGT
>VZSG01000271.1:521937-532428 GCA_013398315.1 Nothoprocta pentlandii | reverse complement strand
CCAGAGCACGGGGCACAGGGCGGCATCCAGGCGGGTTTGGAAGATCTCCAGAGAAGGAGACTCCACAGCCTCCCTGGGCAGCCTGTGCCAGGGCTTGGTCACCCTCACAGGAAAGAAGTTCCTCCTCACATGGAGATGGAACTGCCTGTGGTGCAGTTTAAACCCATTGCCTCTTGTCCTGTCACTGGCCATCACCAAGAAGAATCTGGCTCCTTCCTCCCTCCATTCACCCTTCAGGTATTTAAACACATTAATCAGATTCTCTCTCAGCCTTCTCTTCTTCAGGCTAAACAGGCCAGGCTCACTTAATCCTTCTTTATACAATAGATGCTCCACTCAATCATCTTGGTTGCTCTCCGCTAGACCTTCTATAGAAGCTCCACATCCCTCTTATACTGGGGGGCCCAGAACTGCCCCCAATACTCCAGGTGAGGCCTCCCCAGAGCTGAGCAGAGGGGCAGGATCCCCTCCCTCCACCTGCTGCCAACATCCTCCTGATGCAGCCAGGATCCCATTGGCCTTCTTGGCCACGAGGGCACTGCTGCCTCATGGCTAACTTGGTGTCAACCAGGACTCCCGGGTCCCTCTCCGTGGAGCTGCTCTCCAGCAGGTCGACCCCTAATCTGTCCTGGTGCCTGGGGTTATTCCTGCCCAGGTGCAGGACCCTGCACTTGTCCTTGTTGAACCTCATGAGGTTCCTCTCTGCCCAACTTTCCAGGTCCCTCTGAATGGCTGCACAGCCCTCCAGAGTGTTGGCCACTCCACCCAGCTTGGTGTCGTCCACAAACTGGCTCAGGGTGCCCTCTGTGCCCTCGTCCAAGTCACTGATGAACAAGATGAACAGCCCTGGGCCCAGTACTCACCCCTGGGGGACACCACTGGCCACAGGCCTCCAACGGGACTCAATTCCACTTATTATCACCCTCTACGCTCCACCATCCAGCCAGTTCTCAATCCACCTCACTGTCCACCTGTCCAGTCCACACTTCTGGACCTTTCATATGAGAATATGATGGGAGACTGTGTCGAAAGCCTTCCTGAAGGCACGGCTTCAGGTCGAGGCCGACCAATCTGGAGTTTACCGACTCCTCCGTCTCGCTGTTTTTGAAAACTGCGGTGATGTTGGCTTCTTCCAGTCCTCTGGCACCTCCCCTGCTCTCCTGGACCTCTCGAAGATGATGGAGAGCAGCTGAGCAATAACCCCCACCACTTCCCTCAGCACTCATGTGTGCATCCCATCCGGGCCTATAGACTTAGAGGTGGCCAGTTTACCTAAATAATCCCTAACCTAATCCTCCTCGACCAGTGGAAAGTCTTCCTCTCTCCTGTTTATCTCTCTTTTACCTGAGCTCTGTAGTTCTTGGGGGATCGCCCCCACTTTGGGGGTAGTAGTAAAGACAGAAAGAAAGAAAGAAAGAAGGCATTTAGTAACTCTGCCTTCTCTGGATCCTCCCTCGCCAAGGTGCCCTCCCCATTCAGCAGTAGGCTAACATTTTTAGTATTTAGTGTTTATTATTTATTTATTATTACTATTATATATGTATATTATTATTTATTATTTATTTAGCATTTAGTGTTGTTTTAGTGAGAATCGCACATTACTGGGGATAATAGTTATATCCTACTTGTTAAGATAGTCACACTTTCTTAGAGTTGTTTTTTGAGAAAATATGGTCAATATCTAAAGAAGTTAAGTTTCACAAAACATATCTGAAGTTTTTTCGAATTTGATAGGAATGTGCCATAAATAGTGTCACATTTTTAATACACACAAAAAAAAAAAATCTATTAAAATACTAAATTCCAGTTTCCATGTTCTTATATATACATTGCTCCTATGTTCTTGCCTCATCTTTCCTGTGGATGAGCCGATACTCAATTTTCTTCCATGAAATTCATCTTTCCAATATACTTGACCTCCATCCACTCTCATTTGCTTTTGACTTGACATCTGAAGGGCTTCCTACTCTCTTGAGTCCAATGCTGTTGATGGCTAAATCTCTGTAACCTTATGCATCTTCTTTTTCACTCCTGGAAGAATGTTCTTTTCTGTCCCTGGAAGTGACCTTACCCAGGTCTAACACATCACTTGTGATAGTTTTATAACTCTTCACAAACCCAGACTTGCATTTTGTCCTCTCTCAAATGTCTTTTCAGAAATAGATGCAGAAATTTGCATGCAAATAAATCACTTGTGCATATTTTTTCCTTGTAAGTTCTCATAGCTGTTTCAGGAACAGCTATGAGGTGGACAATTAGCTAACATATATGTATATGCACACAGACCACAGCCCTAAGCTGAATGATAATATTTCTGCAGCTGCTATTCTCCTTTGTATCCACTAAACTTAAAAATAAATAAATAAATAAATAAAATAAAAAAAAAAGCAGATCTTCAGAAACAGATCATCTATTTTTAGGATATAGCTGCCTATATCAGATCATTGATATTAGCAGAGCAGTTTCAGGAAACTCAGGAAAAGCTTTTAACCAGGTCTATGTTCCAAGTGAAGGCTAAGTCTGAAGCCTGTTTCCAGAGACCTTAACCCCTGCTCCTGTGAGATGGATCGACCACATGATTTCCCATTGAGGGATAAAAAATGTGTCCCTTATTAGGAAGTCTCTGTGGAGAGTCTAGTGCGTTAACTGATGGCCATAACTGCTTTGAAGTCCATATTTATTCTGTAATCATAGTTTCCTGAAACTGTTCATACTGAGGGGGAAACAAATGACCTTAGTAGATATTAATTCGATGATACCATTGAATTTCATCATTGATACCATTGAATTTCACCATTGATACCATTGATTTCACCATTGAAACATGAAGACCTCTCATGCAGATTGCAAAAATTACTTATTTTTGCATTTTGCATTTTAGAATTAAAATACAAGCTCTAAGCTTTCCTGTAAGCCTCAAAGTCCAAGAGAATCACAGGATCACAGAATGGTTTAGGTTGGAAGGGACCTCTAGAGATCATCTAGTCCAACTCCTCTGTTCCAGCAGGGGCACCTAAGTCTCTGTGACAGAATCATCAGTAGATGACAAGAGAACAGACAATTTGATAAGTGGGTGGTATTAACTAATGCATTTTAGGCCCCTGTTGTAGAGTGGAATTTAGCTGTGCCCCAGCAGCCCAAAGCTAGGTAGGCGCAGGTGCTAGCACTTCTTGATAGATGAGTGATAAGTAAAGCAGTTATGGTACACCAAATCCAGTTAAATCAGTGTATCATCACTTATTCTTAGAAGGATTGTATCATTCTTGTCTGCTCCTCTTCCTGAAAGTATAGGGGAAGTCTAATGTGAAATTCAGACATTTTTTTTCTGGATTATGTCAGTAAATATTATGCAGTAGGAGGTTTACATTCTTCAATTCTTTCCAGTAAGGTGGAGAATGTAACTGGCAGTTTCAAGCTTACTAGAAGGAACTCATTAGTTCAATACCTGCTAACAAATATACCCTAGTGAAAATTTCCCCATTCAAAAATGATTTTTTTTTCATTGCTCTTAGTAGCACTTTCTCTGTGACACTATGTTTTCTGGTGCCACAGAAAGTCTTCAGAATTGCAGGCTGGATATGTGATTCAAAAATCCTCAGTTCAAACCTAATAGTGTTGACAGTTGTGGGATAGTAATATGGGATAGTATGGAATACAAGGAGAAATAAAATTTTGGTAGGTCTAGCATAAATTCTGTGAGCTTGCCATGTAAATAAAAATATCAAATAAGTTAGGTAGTACATTGTTCTTACCTCTCTGCTCAGATGAAGCAGGACAAGTAAGAAAAAGAAAAGAATCTAGCAGGAAAAATGGAAATAAAAAGGGAAAGGAATGAAGTACAACAAAGACATCAAGTCTGCAGGAAGCCCAGCAGTAATCTGAAGAAATAGAAGTGAAAAACCTCTAACCGCTCTTAGAATGATACTAAGATCATCACTGAAGCATGAAAGACTGCTAACACAGAATGGAAAATCACCTATCTTTATTTTTGTGTTTTGGAATTAAAATCTAAGCTTTAAGCTTTCCTATAAACTCATCTTAATCTAAATCAACAGTCATTATTTAGGTAAGAAACTCTATGCATATGGTAATCTGCAATGGATCTTTTCTTGATCATCTTGTGAGGTTTTGCATAGCTGGAAACAGATAGAGCATGCAAGCTGACTTTACGTGGAATCACAATTGAATCTAACCTTCCTTTTTGCATTAATGACCAGGTGTCTTTCCATAAATGTTGCTGGTAGTTTGCCCTAAAATGTCCAATAGATCTAGTTTGAAGAACTTCTACACGTCATTCTCTACAAAACTTTCCCTTCTCACTGAGCATTGTCAGTTCTGCAAAAGTGAATCTTAGCTAAAGTCTACAAATCCTGATTGCAGTCTTGGTTTGCCAATATACACCAAAACAGACTGTTTCAGTGGATTAAAGATACATTCCATTACAGCACTTAGCACAAGCATCTGACATAAAATTTAAAACCAATTACCAGTTTGGAGATATACATCTATGTAAATAAACAGACAGCTACCACTGCATTTTGCAGTTGTTTAATTTATCCCTGGAACATAATATTCAAATAATACATTTCTGTGTTTTAATTTTGGACTAGTGTTTATTTTGGATAGGATCCTTTTCTTTTAAAACATAAACAAAATTTTCAAATTTAAAACTGAACTTGAAAAGTCTGATATATTCAAAGAAGTTACAGTGGTGTCTGTCATTAACAGTCACAGTTAGAAATAAACTTGGGTGAGGATTTCTCTTGGAGAGTAGTTGGAAAATAACTATAAATTTTCACAGTTCACTTAAAACTTTATAAGATATTCTACACTGTACAACACAGTATATTAAAAATTTTAAACCATTTGCCTGGTCTGTTTTATTATTTGGCTGTATGGTTGGGGTGAAGTCTATGGTATCATGCACTTCATTATATTTTTTTAATAAAGCCAAGAATGCAAATTTTTACAGATCATTTGTAAAGGTACTGTGTGAAGATGAAAGATGCTTTATGCACAATGGACCTGTAACTATTCTTCTGGAACTGGATAGGGAATACACGAACCACAGCAACATCATTTTGCACTTCTTAATATCAGTCCAGAGGAAAGTAATTTAAAATGCTGTCTAGTGTGCCAAAGTTCCTCACAAAACAAATAGTCTTGGGTTCCCTAGATTGCTGTAAAGTTGAATATTTCAGACTTTCCTAAATTACCTCTGTGTGTGTCATGGAAATGTAAAGCTGTCCTTTGGGTGCTTATGGAGTGTTGATAGGCTACAGATTGCTTATTTCACTGCTTAAGGTACTTCAAACCATTCAAGTCCCTGCTATAGGAGATTAGATCACAGTTCAAAACATAAGGGATGTTCAAGCCTCTGGAACATGAACTGAGGCAAGACAATTCTCTTTGTTCAACCTCACCTCACATTTGTTTCAGAAATATGTCCTTAAAAGCAGAGCTTGGCTATATATTCATATCCTATCACCACCAAATACATGCCAAGATTTTTTTTTATATGCTGTATTCTCTACCAGACAACTAGATTTCAATTTGAAGTAAATTGGCAAAATCTGAGTTTCACAATGGGTGAAATCTCACAGTGATTCATTTCGACCTGGACATGATCAAAAACACTGGTAGCTTCCCAGTCATAATTAACTATGTTCAGTTCAGTTAGAGCATATCTAAGAAAATGAAATAAGAAATTATAGATTCGTAGAATAATAAAATCATTATGGTTGGAAAAGACCTTCAAGTATATCAAGTCCAACCATAAACCTTTCAACATCCTGCCTGATAAACCTTGTCCCTAAGTATCTCATCTACACATTTCTCGAACACTGCCACAGACAGTGACTGCACTAACTTCTCTGGGCAGCCTGTTCCAGTCCTTCTCCACTCTATGTAGAAATTCTTCCTAACGTCTAACCTGAACTAACCTGGTACAACTTGAGGCCATTTCCTCTTGTTCTATCTACAGTTATTCTGAAGAAGAGATCCACCCCACCTCACTACCGCCTCCTTTCAGGTAGTTGTAGAGAGCAATAAATACATCTGATAATGTTTTTAAGCGATGTTATAAAATTGGAATAACTTATTAATGTGCTGTTAATAATCAATACGCATATATGAAAATAGGAAAGTGGCTTGCATTGCAGAAATATAGGTACTAAAATTCAGTGCAACAGAGAACTTTCATCTTATCTGGTACTATCCACTGTAAATGGATACAATTCATAAATTCCTATGTACTATCACTTCCCTATGGACCAAAACTTCAAAATACTTCTCAAATAATGCCCTCCATAAGAATAGGGATCATATTGTATTTTTCTTTTAATCATATCTAAGTTATTCATATGGTATTGAGGTATTCATTTCATTTTCAATCTTCACATTGCAAAAAAAGCAACTGTATAGTTGGGATGGGATGAAACATTGGAGGACAAATATGTTCCTACTCAAGTTACACATATTCTGTAACATTTTACACTGATCCAGTATCTGAATATGTGGGATGTAATTCAATAGAGATTTTAAAACAGATTTTTTACTTTTGTAAATCTATCTAAATTAGAAGAATAAATATTAGTAGATTACTATGAAATTAGTAGATTACTCTGAAAGTAAATCTATTTGGACTGTCCCTGGAGGCTGTTTTGCTGATTGTAAATTGCCTAAACTGCAATCTTGCACTTTAGAACATAAAACAGAGGCTCTTAAGAGAAGCTGACTCTTGTGTTCATTCCAAATTTCTAACAGACATTGCTAAAATTGATTTCCATAATCTGATTTTGATTTATGACTACCAAATAATACAGAAGAAAGCTTAACTGTGGTCTGTAATCTTCTGAAGAATAAATTTCAACATTTTTCTTTGTGATGAAGAACACAGCTGAAGTTCCTGATTTTCAATGATCTGTTTTTTTTTTTTTTTTTTCCAAATTACATTATGATTGGCTTACTCACTATATTCATGCTTAGTTGAAATTAGTTGCATTAGTTGAAATCATGCATTAGTTGAAATGTTTTGACATCATTGCATAATGAAATTCAATTCAGGGATTTGAGCAGTCAGGTTTATAGTGATCCGAAACTGCTTGAGATGGAAAAAAAAAAAAAAAAAACCTGTTTCTAACAACATCAGGCTCTATACCCTCATCTAAGATTTTACATCACGCAAAACTTCCATCTTAGAACAAGCATACTGTCCCAGACTATGTATTAGATTAAACTCTGGTGGCCACTGTACTTGATGTGAAAGGACTGCAGATAATTATTGATCTAAATATTGATTATCTTATGAAACCTTCTCATTTCTTTACACTTTCAGCAATTGAGATGCTTCTATTTGACCAAAAAAGAAGGATGAATATAATTTAAATATATGTATATTGTTAATACTTCATTATACATATAGGACTAGTCTAATGAAAAGAACAGTATGAAAATTTGTATTTGTTGGTATCAGTTCAAATCAGTGTTAGAGATCAAAAACTACAGCCTGCTAGTGGTAGACCATCCCAGATAGTCTGTTGATCCACACTATCCACATTACTATAAGTAACCCTGAGACAACCACCAGCCAAACATAAATCAGCAAAATACCAGACTCTCATTTTAAGAATGTTCCAGGTTCCTTTCGGGAAAATACTATATATTTTACATCCTGTAAAGTGTCATATTCACTGTGTGTCTTCTTGAAAACAGTGATTTCCATAGTCATGAATCATTTAAAATATATGAGGAAATTAACAGCAACACAAGTTTCCATATATAGAAAATAGATTTTTGAAGATTAAAACATATACACATACATATTTTATATATGTAAATGTATGTATGTATGTATATGTATGTATACATATGTATATGTGCATGTTTATTTATATCTACATCCAAAATTAAAATTGTGAACTCTCCGTTTATGGCAAGAAATTTAATTGTTTAAATAACATGACCGAACAAAAAAAAAGAGGTATTCTTATGGTGTTCCATTTGTGCACATTCACAATGAGGAAGTATCAGCACTGCACATTGCATCATACTGAAAAGCTTGTTTTTGTGACCTGTCCTCCTTATCTAGATCAGAAAAATAGAGCCTTAAGAATTGATCCAAATAAGAAAGATTTTTTTTTTTCAGATACAGTTTTTTACTACTTACTTACTGCTTTACTACTTTTACTACTTTATTATGGCTTACAATGTTCTAATGCTACATTATGACTGCATATTACAATAAGGCTTTTCCTCTTGGGTATCACATAGCTTGTAATGGGAACTTTATGAAAGCAGATTTTATAACCTTTTCTTATAATAAACCACCAATTCTTTAAAAGCATTGTGTTGCCTAAATAAATTTTTTTACAATAATAATGATAATAATAAGCACCTGGAGTTTGCCTTTAGCCTTTGTGTTTATATATTTATATCAACTCAAAAGAGGTTCAGCTGAGATGTAGCTTCTGTTTTATAGTGGGAACCTGTAAAGGCTGTGTGTAATAGAAGCGTGTAAATCCTGTGAAAATGTTAGTGTTTAGCATGTGTTTCAAAACATATCTGTAATTCCCTTTCCTTAACTTCTTTCCCTTCTCCTGTATTTTCTTTTTTTATATATATTTTCTCAAGCTTTGTTTCAGAACTTCCTCACTATTTTCTCTCTTTCATTGCCTACTTAATTAATTCCTGTATTAGACACTTTCAAAGAGTATGTTCCAATCCTAAGTATTATGATGAAAGTAACCAAATAGTGTCACAAAGAAGTGGTTGGAATATTGTTATTTCTCACTCTACACTCAGATTTGAACTCTTCCAAAGGCAATGTGTAATCAGACTAGGTATTTTCAGAATATTTCTTCACAGGTTGGTCCAACTGCTTCAACATGTACATAGAAATAAAGAAAAAGATTCAAGTAAAATGAGAAATATGTTCCACATAATACTTCTTAATAAACTGACTATAATCTCATTAAGTCTTCTCTCAGAGCAAAAAGGCTCATCATCACTGTCATGCAGGATTACAATTGCAAAGCTTGAGGTACCAGTAAGACCCCACTGCCTGTATTTGTACAAATGGACTTTCTTTTGCATTTTTAAATACATTCTAGAGGTATCAATCTCTCTTTTTTTTTTTTTCCAGTCATCTGAAGATCACTGTTTTGATAAACACATTGCCATTATGTCACTACAACAATCAAACCTTTAAATCCTTTATCTTTTGTTAATGTCCTTTTTACCCCGTTTTAGTTCTTTCTGCCTCCTTTCTTTGTTATTTTTCTTGCATTTAGTGAGTAAAGAATGACCTTTAAAGAACCAATTCAGCATGCTTTAATAAGGGTAGAGATGAGCAACAAAGCGGTGAATGAATTTAATATCAAAGTAACTAGAGAAGTTCTTCGTTACATTGAATATATATCTTTCTACTGTAATAACTGCCCTAAGAATCTGGAGCTGACAGTGATCAATGCTATTGTATGCCTTACAATTTTCTTTTTATATAAAAATTTATGAGAATATTGGGCAGTATTTTTTAATAACACAGTTCCTTTTTCTTCACACATGAGTGTTTTTTAACTGTTTACTCATTTCAGAACTGCTTCAGTATGTGTTTTCTTAGGCAGTAATTGGTGCTGAGAAGCCAGGCATGCATTGAAGGTACAATCTGCTTGCTTCTTATTGCTTATATTTATTTTCTGACAATGATAAGAATTACAAAATCAAGAATCAGCTGAGAAGACAACTGGAACTGGGTGAGTTTTTAGCTTCCACAGAATTTCTGTAAGGCAAAAATTGAAGATAATGGTCGCCTAAATCAGGTACATAGGAACAAAATTAAACTCTCTGTAATGTAGTTCTCATGATACCATGTCATTGTAATAAGATTAGGCTTGACTGTGGAACTTATCTAGCATGGTTTAAAAGCCTTTGGTGTACAATTAATTTGCTAGCTAGTCTATTTTAAAAATTGTGGTCCAAATTCTTCCCTGCTATTACTTCACTGCTTTCAGCAGAATGACACTAGGTATTAATCTGGTACTAGCAAATTACCTTATAAAGTTTCTATTATTTTTATTGTGATATTTATAGGTTTCATGGCATTTTAAGTGTTCCTGATACTTAGGCTACAAAGCTATTGACAGTACTTGGCTAAATACCATTTTGCTGTAAATGTGGGGGAAGGACCAATAACTCACATCCAAGCAAGGAGCTAGACTTTTATGCAGATTCACAGTCAATTATTTCCTTGCTGTGAGAAAGGGAAAAATTACTGCTTCTGGTGCATCAAAGCAGAACATTTTTCATAAGATTCACAGGAATTTAAGAAAACACTTCTTGGCAGTGAGGGTGACAGAGCACTGGAACAGGCTGCCCAGGGAGGTTGTGGAGTCTCCTCCTTTGGAGATCTTTAAAACCCGCTTGGATGCAGCCCTGTGCCACGTGCTCTAGGTGACCCTGCGTGTGCAGGGGGGTTGGACTCGATGACCTCTG
>VZSG01000271.1:486241-512125 GCA_013398315.1 Nothoprocta pentlandii | reverse complement strand
CTCCGCTCTGGGGAGGCCGCACCAGGAGTACTGTGTGCAGTTCTGGGCTCCCCAGGATAAGAGGGATGTGGAGCTCCTCGAGAGGGTCTAGCAGAGAGCAACAAAGATGATTGAGGGAATGAAGCATCTCTGGTATGAGGAAAGATTAAGTGAGCCTGGCCTGTTTAGGCTGGAGAAGATTGAGAGGAGATCTAATCAATATGTATAAGTACCTGAGGGGAGAATGTAGGGAAGATGTAGCTAAACTCTTCTCAGTGGTGGCCAGTCACAGGACAATGTGTACAAGCTGAAACCCAGGAAGTTCCATCGGGATGTAAGGAAGAACTTCTTTTCTATGAGGGTGACAGAGCCCTGGCACAGGCTGCTCAGGGAGGTTATGGAGTCTCCTTCTCTGGAGGCCTTCCAGACCCTCTTTGCTGTGACCCCATGCCTCATGCTCTAGATGTCCTTGCTTGAGTAGGGGATTTGGACTAGATGATCTTTAGAGGTCCCTTCCAAACTCAACTATTCTGTGATTCTGTGATTCTGTGAAATCAAGCTCTGAGTAGAGAATTGCAACAGAAAGAATTGCTGTTGAAAATGTTTAATCTGGCTAGTGTTGCAATTCTTGGAATATTAATTTGAGACTACAAGGGCATCTCCAAAAATTCCGCTTCACTCAGTTTACTGGAATTCTATGCGGGCCTACAAGCTTTGAAGAAAATGAGAAATGAGAATTTTTAATTTACAAAAGGTAAGGAAGAAATACTGAGCTATCCCCAATGGCAGGAGTCCACACTACCTTTTAAACTTCAAGTGAAAAAACATCCTCTAATTTGCAGGGACAAAGGAAACATCTTACTTCTTACTCTGCACCATCAAGAATTATGAACAGTTATGAACAGAATTTATTACAATTAGACAAACAGCTCTTACCTGTTGTGCATTTTATGCAATTTTCTGAAAGAATATGGAATTTGATAGATGATCCATTTTTAATATTTAAAATAAAAAATATTGTGTTAATGATTTGTAAAAACTTATTTTTGTAGAAAATAGTGTTAATGAATCAATTACAAAAACATTTTTAATTGCTTTTAATTGCTTCACAATATAAACATTGTATCCTTATGCCCCCTTTTTACTAGAGACAGCTATTCAACAGAAGCAAATTAAATCATTTCAAGAAATACATCAGAAAGCTGTATTATAATTGCTTCCAACCTACCAAATCAAGAGAAGGAAACAAAATGAGTAACCACCACAATAAAGGGCAGACTTTATAGGTGTCTGAATAAAACACAGCTTACCTTTGAAGTGTCAGCATTATTTTTCTAAAGAAGATCCATCCTTACAAAAGCGTTAAAAGTTTTTTGAAGGAAGCAACAATCATTTTAAAAAAATGGTCCAGTTGTTATCTTCTGCTGGGATTTTCTGATTTGACAAAGTCCTTCCCAAAACTTGTTGATAAAGAATTTTGGGAATGCAAGAAGTTTACATGGGTTCAAGGGCAGGGGCTGGTTGAGTACTTGGAAGACAGCTGAGCTTTATTAAGTAGGAGCATTATTAAGAAGCTGAGCTTTATTAAGTAGGAAAATCATATCAGAGTGACAAAATGGCTTCAGTCAAAAGAGCTGGAATCTAAAAAATTACTACAGTGAAGTATTGACACAATTGTCCTGTTTTTACCCTGCTTTTGTCTCCCAGGGTATCTTCTTGCAACCATTGTCAGAACCAGATTATAAGGCTTTATGGGTCCTCAGCATAAAACAATAAAGACTTCCCATATTTTTATATTCTTAAATAGAAACTTCTAGTATGTTAGCGGCACTTCCAACTGCGTAGTGTTTTACTGACCTCAATAAGTTAACAACACAGAGATTGAACAGAGTTGAACAAAAGAGACGTTTTTCCTTTCATGGCAGATTAACTGGGGTTGTACACTTAAAGATCATCTTTACAAGATGGAACAAAGAGCAAGTTTGTGGATTTGCATCTATGTGCGATACATACTCAGATTCAAGTTTGAGAATCAAGGAGTTAAAGATCAACTCAAGAATCTTAAAAAAAGCCTTTGTAATTTCTTTTACTTAAAGAGAAGTATAGATAGCTTTCAAGGACAGAGTAGAAAAATGGCAGGGAGCCTGGGATCTCATGTAGTACAAAGATCCCATTTTTTTTTTCACCTTGAATCTCACACAGAGTCATAACTCAGAAGAAACGCTGAACAAGTGTTACAAATCATTGCATCCAAAATTTGGGAGAGTTTAGAACATTTTCTGAAGAGAGTGTAATATTTGTTAACATGTTGTTTTTGCTTTATATTGCTTGATATTATTATAATGTCATCCACATATCCATGCATGAATACACAAATTACTCAGCAGTCAGTTTCTTTAGTCTTCTGTTACTCTCTGCATTGTACATTTAACCTTTATGTGCTATATGCTATCGCTGGGGCTTGTAATTGCATACAAGACTGATGGCATATTGTTGTACCTAATGAAATGTAAAATTGGCTTTAGAAATAAATAAAAGAAAAATGTTAAATCGTAAAAAAAGAAGGATGTTGGCTATAACCTTTGCTTTTCTAGCTAAGAGAAAATATATTCTTCATGATGACTTTTCTCTCACTAAATAGTTGCCTAGTGGCAACTTCAGTAGTAAAGATTCCCTGAGATTTTTCAGATATCACTACTAATAGGCTGGGGCGGGGGAGGGGGAGAGTAGGAGAGATAAAGAAGGGAATGAAATGATTCTCAAATTCATGAATTTGAGAATGAGAACAGTTCCTTCAGCCACAAGTTTCAAGCCTTTTTTATTCAAAAACTTCAGCTCAATTCACTTTCCAAATTTAGTGCATAGTACCTACAGCAAAATCTTCAAAATGACATAAATAGGTATATTTAGGAGTCATATGCACAACTGGTTTAAATCAGCAGACACTAATGAAAAGTTTTCATTAACTAAATATCAGACTGCACATTATACATGCTACTCAGTAGTGCTACATATTGTATGCTAGTCCTATTTCTACCTTTAGTTTCCCTTTTAGTTTGAGGCATTGAGGCTTGCAAGCATGCTCAAGTGCAAGACAGAGGCCATAAAATATTTGTCTTACGATCTCTATCTTACATTCCATTTTGTGAAAGGAATACTTCAGCAAAATGATTTTAAGTCATTAGCAGTGAGTTTCTACAAGACATTTAAACTGATTGTTGAGTTGCGCTGGTAGTATTTTCTTGTCCTATGCGTCAGATTCATTTAATAAATGCTGTTCAAAAGTAGTTTAGTTCTTAAAGATGCAGATAAGGATAGGCAAGGGCTAAGGAGTTTGCAGCAGTGTTCAGAAACCTAACCATTTTTATTCTGATGCCTCAAAGACAAAGAACATATCAGTAGATGTCTATCTGTATCCTTAAGTGTGTAAACAATATTGAAAAGCAGACCCTAAGGAACAGCTAGATATTTTTTTTTCAGAGCTTCTTTATGCACAGAAATACAATGAAACTAATTTGTGAGATTCAGCTCATGGGTAGCTTGCACTAACTCGTTTTGTTTTGTCAAGGGATGAGTTGCTTTATTTCACCAGGCAGTTTCTGACACTGTGCTCCAGTTCTACCTTGAAAGCATAAGAATAAATCTGGGCAAGGCAGATAACTGTTTTATTGTTTCAGCTCATTTAAAATTCCAAGATAAATTAATCAGGTTGTTCAACCTGTGATTCTACAATTTATCACAAAAATAGTACCTGTAATATATACAACATCAAAAATAAATGCCTGTCTGCTTGCCATGCCTTTCTATTTTGGCATAATACCAACCAGCTGGCATAAGTTTCAGCTGTGCTGTAAAGCAGGTGTTAATAAGGAATGCTTGCACTTTTTACTATTTTCACCTCTACCAATCTCTTTTTTCCCATGTTTTTACAGTCCATCTGCTTTTTACATAGGAGTTGGTCATGCAATTTGGTAATATGTGTCTCCTCTTTGAGCAGCATAGTCTTACCTATAAATGCAGAATGCCTTAGCAGGACTGTGTTGAATTCTTCAGTTTTAGAGAACTGAAGTTGCTCTTTCTCTTTTATACTACTCAAAGGCTGACTTCATAAAGAGAGGGAGAAAAAAAAAATAATCAATTCTTCATGTTCTCTTTGTATAAATTGGAGAGAACAGGACTTTCCTAGGAACCAGATGCGGGAAAACAGAAATCACTTGTTCTTTTAGCCATTCTCAGTTTGACTTATGGAATTCAAGAGAAGGGGCTCTGGGATGACTGGAAAATGCACTCCTTTTGAAAAAATAGATGAAATAAATAAATAAATAAATAAATACATGAAAAGAGAAATATAACATCGATTTGGCTCAGGTTATTGTGCTTAAAACCATGCATTAAATATCTACATAACTCCTTCAGATAGCTGCATTTCAAGATAAGTTAGAAAAATATGTAGTGAGGACAGTAGACATCATCTGATTGCCAATCAGTTCTGCATGTATGCTGTACAAAATCAGTAAGGGACACAAGAAGACATCTGGCCCTTAGCTCTTCTTACATAATACTATGCTTCAGCTTTATGTTTAAAAGTGATTTCTGAGTAAGATGTATAATATTTAAGATCTCATTCACACATATGCCTTATAAAATCTACTTGTAAAAGTATAATATTTTCCTTATGATAGTTCATTACTCTCTCTTTTCTTGGAATCCAAAAGAAAAATATTGGTGGAACATTTGTTGGCATGAGTGATTATTTCCAACAATTTTACTAAGAGTATTCAACCAAAGTTTCTATTTACCCAGTGATCCATTTTTGTCATTAAGTGAGGTTGAAATCAAAGGTTTTTGTTGTGTTTCTTCAGACTAGCATACTTTCTGATGATACTGAGAAAACAAATAATAAGTTTTATCTTATCAGAATATCCATATACTTAGCTAATATACCATTACTCATGTATATATGACATTCATACATTAAAGTCCACAGTTCAAACTACACAGTTCAAACTAGTATTGAAGATTCTATAAAATCGCAGGAGGAGGTGATTTTTAGGACATTCTTTAGAAAGAGAAGCCATTTGGGTCAGCATGTTCCAAACCAAAGACAAAAATAAGTGTACTCTTTAGAAGTACTTTTTTAAACTCTGAGGCAAGTATTTTCTGTCTAAAGCAACAGTGTCTGAAAAGACATGGATTTTGTAAGAGACCAGAAATCCTCTGGATCTCCTTTGTGATTGGTGACAAAATTTTAATACAAAAGAGTCTTTTGTATTAAAGACTCTCATAATTCCATGCACTGCACAGGATTACTTCAGGGTGCAATAACAATGTTCAATAGTTCTTTTTGTTTGTTTGTTTGTTTTAATGGATAAAGGCACCCTAGGTTTACAAGAACTCTACAGTGAAAAAGAGCCATCTGAATACTTTTTAAGAAGATTTCTAACAAAAATTATCAATATTGCTGATGATTTTTACTTCTATTTACTAAATGCCTTGCTTAAGATTAAACAGTAAGATGCTGTGAAAAGTAACGACTGTGCACAGCCCAGGACGTCCTCCAGTGTCAGAAGCAATGTGAATATCTAGATTTATTCTTCAAGGACCCAGGACCACTTCATATGGCAGGGCAAGATGTATTCATTACAGTCTCAGATTGCTTCCTCTGATAGTGGTCTACAGAGACCAGAGGCTCCCTGGAGGCTCCTGCCTCACTAGGTTCCCATCATTTTTTGTTATGGGAGTGTTATGGGAGTGTTTTGTTATGGTGGAGTTATGGGGTGCGTCTTTACACTAAAGGGTTACTTTTCATTCTAAAATAAACCACTTAATGCTTATTTTAATTTTGATGAGCCACTGCATACCTGTTCCTTTTCCAGCAATAGAATCAGAAATTTCTTTTCTGTCCAGTTGCCATGTAAACAGACCAGGCACTTGAGAATGGTAATGGAAAAGAGAGCTATAGTAGATTCCATGTGTCACCCTTACAAGGCCAAATGTACTTTATATGAATAGAGACCTCAATCCTTCTTTTTTTCTAGAGAGTTTTAATGAGCATGTTGAGTACTCAGCAATGCCTTCCAGATGAAAAGTGAACTTGAACATTTCCTCCCACCCATACAGGTTAATAAGAAAGACTAGGTTTTAATCTAGGACAGCCAACTAAAATCTGGTCTTGAGTAACTTGGCAGCTATATTCTTTGGTGCATAAGTGTGAATGCCAACAAATTAGAAATATGTTTTTACCAGCAGTGTGGAAAAAAAAAAAAAAAGAAAAGTTGAGAAAAATATAAAGTATATGGTGTGGGAGACTGTAGAAACCGCAGTTCAGTTCCATTGAATAAGATACTTATGTAAAGACCTGAACTCTTTCAAAAAAAAAAAAAAGTCCTCTTATTGTAACAATTTGTAAGTTCAAACCAAATTTTTATGTATACGTGAATGCACATTTTCAAAGTAATCCTTTTAAGTATCTGAGCAATCTATACTTAAGATAAAATATATCTGTTTAAAAGACAGTTAATGAAATACGTTACGATGCAAATTCACTAGCATTCACTTTTGCACATACAGAAGAAATATGCAGAATTGTAAATCATATTAAAAAAATCAGACGCAAATTAAAGATTAGTCCTGTCTGTCTATAATTATAAAGGAATATTTATTCTAGAATTTAGAACTGAACACATTTGGAATTTAAAGGGTCTTAAACATACATGGATCATGATCTGGCACAGTTCAAAGGATCCAAGTTATGTAAGACAAACAGAGCTTTGAATCTAATTCCAACTGAAAGAGTGCTGAAAGCCTCTGTACTGTATTCCATTAAAAAGGAGCAGAACATTTTTCAGAGTAACTAACTTGTGCATTTATTTCACTAAACTGATTAGTACCCCATGTGCATGCCCACGCACCAAGGAAAACAGTTCAGCATACAGACACCCAAAACTCCACAGTTAGCGTTAACCTCCACCGTAACCAATTTGCACACACTCATACACAGAATCACAGAATCAGAGAATGTTTAAGTTTGGAAGGGACCTCTAGAGATCATCTAGTCCAACTTTCCTACTCAAGCACTTGTCCTTGTTGAACCTCAGGAGGTTCCTCTCTGCCCAACTCTCCAGCCTGTCCAGGTCCCTCTGGATGGCAGCACAGCCCTCCGGAGTGTCGGCCACTCCACCCAGCTTGGTGTCGTCTGCAAACTTGCTCAGGGTGCCCTCTGTGCCCTCGTCCAGGTCATTGATGAACAAATTGAACAGCACTGGGCCCAGGACTGACCCCTGGGGGACACCACTGGCCACAGGCCTCCAACTGGACTCGGCCCCATTTATCACCACCCTCTGAGCTCTGCCATCCAGCCAGTTCTCCATCCACCTCACTGTGCACTTATCCAGACCACCCTCCTGCAGCTTCCGTATGAGGATAGTATGGGAGACGGTGTCAAAAGCCTTGCTGAAGTCAAGGTAGACAACATCCACGGCTCTCTTCTCATCCAGTTGACCAGTCATCCCATCGTAGAAGGCTATGAGGTTCGTCAGACATGACTTGCCCTTGGTGAATCCATGCTGAAGTTATGTTACCTGATTGCCTGATAATATCCAGCAGACTTGCACAACTCTTGTAAATTGTCTCTTCTGCAACACAGAATTGGAATAATTTCTATAAGGATACCACTTACCATAGTTACCACAATTTCTGAAGAAGAACTTAGAGCAATCTACTTCATATAATTTGACAGGCACTAAAAGTGCAAGATGTATTTAGAAATATAATCAACCATTATGAAAAAAAAAGAATTTCTGAAATTCATAAATTAATCCTGTGAATCAGCTCTCTGTGTCTATAATATCTCCCAGTTCAGTTTTTATGTCAACATTTTAACACGCAAAACCTATTAATTTTATTAGAACCAGATGATAAAATAGACAGCTTCTGCTAGTGAAATGACCAACTCTCTTTTTGGTTTTGAAAAAAAAATGCTAAATATATGAAAATTTACAGTACAACAGGCTGTCATGGCATTAATCATTTTGTGGGGAAATGGAAGAGAAAATATGAGAGACACTTAAATAGTGGAATTATATTAATATAGGAACATGAATAAATATTAGACTACAGTGGGTGGTCTGTCATACTCAGTTTAAGGCTGAAATAAAAATGAGGAAAAAGGTTTGAAAATTCTTTTCCTGGAAGCAATGAATGAGAAGTGATCTATCATCCAAACTCTTCTGAGCAATAACAGGACACTGAATGGAAGGACAGGCTTGTTTTCTCCTTTTCCTGAATCTGTAATACACACACATGTACACACACACACACACATACACACACACACACACACACTCACTCACTCATCTAGGCAAATTGTCTTGCAACAGTTCTGCTGCAGTTTCTAGAGCTTTTATAGTTTTATAGTTTGTTTTACAGTATATCATATTTAATGAAAGATGTATAGATGTGCTACAGATGCAGTTGATAAAGCCACTTTATAGTTCCACTGCATTCATATCATTTATCATTTATTCATATCACGGCTGCATTTAAAATATTTCATATTTTCCAGATATATAACGTGGCCTTATACAACCCTACATTTTATTTCAGTGTACAGTGGTTCAGATTTGGTTTCTGTGTTTAGGTTCATTCTTTAAACACAGATATTACATGAAGACAATGAGCTGCCTTGGATAAACCATTTCTACAACAGGAAAATGGAATAAAACCTTGATTTTAGCAATATATACACCTTTAAATGTTTATAACTTAGTAATTGTGAGCTTCTACAATATGCTTCACAGAACTACAAATACATTGAAAACACAATTAGAAAACCAGCTGAAAGACCACAGTATTCTAAATAATGTGGAAAGATGGCACTGAAGTGCTAATCTGCTATGGGGAGTTATATATCGTAACCCTAACACATTGCTACTGCAGAGGTCTACAGTGACCTTGGTTCACCATCTCTCTCAGTGCAGTCTAGGAGCTTCCTGTTATTCCTTTCAAAATCTATGTACCTCTAACTTTAAGAGCCTTAGGAATACTAGTTAGCCCTGTTATGCACAGATCCCAGAGGAGGCTGTCATAAACAACATTCTTCCAAAGAATTCCATCCAACAGGGGACCAAAGCATACAAAACAGTATGAAATCAGATCTATGGCAGCTTTTTTTTTTTCTTTTTTTGAGTGTGTTCCAAGAAGGAGATCACAGTACTGAAGGAATTAATATGACAGCTACATTTTGTGTCTTTCTGAATCAAGCCATCAAACAATTATAGAGAATTTAGAAAGAGCAATTGCAGTCCATAAGAAAACCACAAGAAACTGTAGAGGGTTTCATTCTGTGAAAATGTCACAGAAAATGAAATATATTGCTAGACAAGAAAGAAAG
Organism: Nothoprocta pentlandii; assembly: GCA_013398315.1. NCBI lineage: Eukaryota > Metazoa > Chordata > Aves > Tinamiformes > Tinamidae > Nothoprocta > Nothoprocta pentlandii. The sequence continues at coordinate 502,755 of VZSG01000271.1, read as the reverse complement.
AATAACTTTGAATGGGTCATCTTATTGTGCCTGTTGCCTTATCTTGCTTTGCTTTAAAAAAAAAATGAAAACACGGAACTGAGGCTTAGCTATGGGTCACCTTGGATGACTACCAAGAAGAAATATTTCATCTCTTAAAAACACATAATTCTCTAACTAGTCAGCGCGAAGGCAATTGACAACATTGTTTCATCTATTGGAGAAACAATAGGTGTCCCTATTCAAAAATATAATAATATAAAAGATAACAAATCAGTGCTTGATCCTTGAAATATCTACAAGATCCAGAGAGGGAACAGATATAAAAAGTTCTATCTCTTTCTTCAACTGCAATATCATTTCCATTATTTCTCCAGGCTCCCATTCTGAATTCAAAGCAATATATCTGAAGACACTGTCAGTGTGATTTAGCTTCAGTTTTATGGCAACTTCAGGTCTCTAATAAGTATGCTCCTTTCATTGATTTTGTTCCCCTTCAGCTGCTGCTGTAAATGTAATTGAAATTTTTGTTTTTTCCCCTGACCTAACTTTTTTTCTTTAACTGACAAAAGACCAATCAGTGTAGTGTCCTGTGAGTTTTATATATCCTATTAATAAAGACCAAGTTTCTCTTAGAAATGGACTTCTATATGATTGCATTTTCACTAGTAGAAATAACCATTATGACACTCGTCTTAAAATATTATCCAATTCTGCATAGAAGTTTTACATGTTTTCAATTTTTAAGTGTAGAAGTAGCCCAATGTCCAAATGGAATCTGAATATTACATACTTGATCTATGTATGTGATAGCATATTACCAGGCCTGCTTATATAATCTGTGACCATTACTTTATCTTATAATTTTCCAAGCATGTAAAACTAGCATTTGAAAAATATAACACTCCTTTTTCAGCCATATTAGTATGGATGACTGATATATAGTTATGTTTATGTTTGGCTTGTAAGCATATGGCAGTGTATGTGGTATGCTACTCATTTGTGTTTCCCCATATATAGATGAGAAAGGAATGAAAACTCTTGCCTAAGGAAAACTAGAATGAAAAAAATAAATTATGCATTTAGTTCTGAAAATGGTCGTCACTCAACAAAAGAGTAAAGAAATTCAAAGTATTTCTTATTCCTGCCTAGATTGCCTCTATTCAACAGTTAAACATACCCTTTTTACCTAGAGTAGGTTGTAGCCAGGCAGTAAGAGAGCTAGTGTCATCCAAGCCTAGCACAGAAGCTAACCAAAAGCCTTCACTTGTGTTCATTGCAAGTAGCCAACTGCACTCTCAAATAGTCAAATAATACACCAGCACAGAGGACTGAGCTTTGCCCATGGTTATCTTCCATCATTCTGCACTTAGATGTATCAAACACTTCCACTTTCCTTGAAGGAAGAAGACTCATTCTTTTATAAGTGATGGTACCTGAGAGCTCCAGTTCAGCAACTGTTATGCAGGTCTGAGGGAATGTGTAACCAGAAGTGCAGGTGTTGTTTTCTCAGGCACAAACCAAAGAATGACCCACAGCAGCAGCAGCTCTACTACTTGTGACTTTTTCACTCTGTTTTAGCATCTGAGTAGCTATTTGGGATCCTTTAACCAAAAGGTCAGATTTGCAAGTGGCAGGCTTAGATTCCTGAGAGTCTCTTGCATTAAGAGGTATGCATTTACTTGCCCTCATAGCAGAGAGAGCCAAGAAATGCCAAAGACGAGCTGGGAAGGCCAGGTATAATGGCACTGGAGAGGTAGAGTTTCGTTACTGAATGAGGCACACCTGGGCACTAGTGCAAGGCAGCAGGGAGGAATGCACTTGCGTTAGCCCGGCAGAGCATTCGGCCATGCTGTGAGACCTTGAACATTTCTACTGATGAAAAGCTGGAAAAAATGTAATATGTCATTGTGATATGGTATTGTATTTTTTCATTATAGTATGTTATGCACATCTGGCACTGTTACCTATAGCACAGCAAAATTCCTTAAGTAATTCCATAAAACTATATGGTAGAAGAGGCCTAATAGTTGAATTCTATAAAAGTGCAGAGAAATAAATTTTATTCTGTTCAAAATCCTGCAAAAATATTGAACCGTCTATGCAAGATGATAAAATACAGTTTTCCAATACACCTGCATTGTTCTGTTCTGTTTCTGTTTCTAAATTACTAGTGGATTTGAGGATTTTTTCCATTGATAGGAGCTTAATGTATTGATCTCCGGCTGGCCTGCTTTGGGTGCTGTAGTTAATTAGAGATCTCACTGCGTGAGGATGTAACTCTGGCTCTTCAGTCTCTGCTTCCCAGGGAGATGTAGTTATCCTTGACACAGGGTAGCTGACAAGCCTGCCTGTTATTAGCCAAGCTTCAGACATCTGTGGTTTCAAAAATCATAATCCTTGGATGCATGGAATCAAAGTGATAGCACACGGAGTCGCAGCGCCAGCAACATTTCACTTCCACAATAACTGTCAAGCCCCCTGGAAAAAAAAAAAAAAAGAAAAAGAAAAAAAAAAAGTGTTACAAGCAAATAATCATCTCAGAAATGTGTTGAGGAAAAAAAATTTATCCAGCACATATTTTAACACAGATTAGCTAATGGTCCCTTTGGTGTGGATTTTTACCTCTAATGGATATTAACGCTTTTTGATCTTTCCCTTGCCAGCCTGATGAGAAAAGGCAAGTGAATCTGCGGATTAGACCCTGAAAGCGCCAGTGACTGGAGATAATCACTTTCAGGAGACACAATAGAGGCTGGGGTTTCCTCCAGCAGTGGAAAGCGAGCATGATCTCCTTCCTCTCCAGTTTGTCTTTTGTTAGCATCCCTTTTTCTCATTTTCCTCCCTTAATCTCAGAATAATATCCTGTCTTGTCTACTGCCCTGAAGGTTTCCTTAATATAGTCATAAAAAGCTGCCAGCTCGTTTTAAAGGGGGCAGAATAATAAATGTTTAAACCTATGCTGGGGGAAAGCTGTAAACTGTCATCAGTGATGTTTATTTAAACCTCTGTGTTTAGTTTAGCAGTGAAATTAAATAAAAATCTGAAAAGCCCTCCAATCAACTGTATATGTTTACATCCTGAGCTTGCAAAACGACCAGTGTTGTCTAATTGATAGTAGCCATCTTTCGTAGGCATTGAAATATATTGTATTTTGAGTTCAATTTTACATCCTGAGAGACTAGGGTCTTTGATGCCAACTCATGAAGGGGAAAGTCCAGTCCACGTGTGGAGTAAATTGGTGCAGGATAGCTTCCTGCAATAGCATGTGACAGGAATTCAGCCTCCCACAATGCATGGAAGTACACTGTGTTATTCACAGAGCTCACATTCCAGCCCACAGAAAGGAAGGATTGTAGACAAAATCGATATAATGTGAATCTGCTGGCCTTCAGCATAAATATCTTCACTGGGAAGGAGGTATCTGTGAATTTCTGCCTCGTGACAAATGCCTGTCTCTGACATTCTCATCTTCATTCTCAGAGTAACAGATCACGCAGACCTCCAAGTCTCTGTTTTGCATGTATCACTAGCATCACACAGCCTCCAGGAGGGAAAAGGCAGCAGGGTATGAGCAGGGTATGCGCAAACTCAGATTACTGTGAACACACGAATGGAAGCAAGATGAGAGGCAAGTTTCACGTATATTTGGGCTTATCCACTTTTGTTATTTTCATACCGTACCCAAACTACTAATTATAATTAAAAGACAAGGTAAAGATTTGAAATAAAGGAGGTCTTTCTTCTCAATAAACTCTAAACATCACTTGACACTTAAGGACAAAGGATGCAAGGGATTAAAAAAAAAAAAGTATTATCTATACCTGCAGGAGAATTGCCAGTAGCAGTCAGATCAATACAACCTCAAGCAGACATATCACCTGACAGATCCTTGCACAATACTTTACGTAATGAAATCATATCTTTCAGTACTTGCAAGAAGTTTAGAGGAAAACAGAAGCAAAAGTTGCTTTTTCAAAAAATAAAAACAAGGTATAAAATATTTTTTCACAGTTCAATATGAATGCAATGAATAAATTGCATTCATTACTTGCATTGCAGTTTTCATTCTATTAAGTTTGTATTGCATCAATATATCTTTATAATGTTAGTGTGATGCTAGCTATCATGATATCTCTAATATTAATTAAATGCTGAGGACTTTACTAGGTTCAGTATATCACAAAGTGGTGCACTTTCATACGGAATTAGCGTCTTAACATTTGATTCCCTCTGCACTTTGGGTATATGCTTAGCAATTCTTTGCTGGAAACAAATTGGTTCATCAATTAATTATCCTCACTAATGTAGTGAAAAGATTTAGTACAAATCTCACTTATTGAATGATAATAACTTCAAAGGTAGAGATTCAGCCAGTCGGCAAACTCATCAGAGGTGTGTATAGGAAAGCATAAAAACACAATAGAATTTACAAAGCAATTTGTTTATACGGTAAAAACCCACTTGCCCTTTACAGAAATATATCCCAATTATATTCTCATGTAAACTAAAGGAAATTTGTGGACATGAATAGAAGTGAAACAGCAGTGCATTGGATGTCGAAACCATGCTTGTAATAAGCAGTGCTAATTCTGCTACCTATCACGTTTGTTGTATAGTTAAAAAGCTAACCTGCTGATCCAGTCAAATATGTAGAAATGCCCTTCCTTTGTTGGACTCTCTTGTTTACTTACATTAACGTATTTATTCCTTCCCTCCATCACAAGTGCCCTTAATTTTGGATACTTAGTTCTTTTGGATATGTATTATCATTAGTATAAAAACTTTGTTTGATAAAGAACAGAACTTGCAAACTATCAAGTGTACCAACACATTAAAATATATTATTAATATTTAATTCATCACCTGAGATGAGTCCTGGACAAAAGAAATGAAGATGTGGCTGAGGGAAGGCAGAGTTGCACTACAAAAATGTCAAACTCTTTTGGGCCACTGGTTCATCAGACCACTAACCTGTCTCTGACTATCATTGCTATAATATGTCTCAGAGAGAGGTCTAAGAAATTTAGTGGGGGTAATTATTAAAGGAGTTTCTTCCAAATCTCTTAGATCAGTTCACAAAAGATACATCAGGAATAGGAAGTCCCACAGCTGCTAATCCCTGGGCTGAAAATGTAATTATACTGGATACCTGTTCTTTTATTACAGGCTGTCACAAGTGTCACCTGCAAGCCCATCTTTGGGACAGGACACCAGGCACATCAGGCAGAGTGGAGGTTGGGCTGGCCCAGTACAAGGCTCCTGCCAAAGACCAGAGGCTTCTCACTCTTCTCAAGATGCAACGAAGTATATTAGATAGGAAAGCTATACACAGTCATCCATATACTCACTGATTTGAGCTTTATTTCAAGCCACAGAAGCTTTACACCGTTGAGAAAGCAAGTATTTTAATTGGTACTTCGAATGGAAACCTGACCCTAAAATTTATTTTGAAGGTCAGGCCAGGTCATATTCAGAGACTTACAGGGAAGTGAAATCACAGCCTATGAATTTTCTATTATTTCAAAACTTATTCATATATTTCTACCTGTTTACTGAAAGCCAGGAGCTAAATCATTAAAAAATGAATGCATTTTCAAGGACCATACTCTGTTGCATGTAGTTGTTTGAAATGCTCAGAAGTTGCACCCAATTTAGGGAAACACAGTCTCATGGGAAATATTTGTCATCCCTGTATCATAGTGTTTACACTCATATTGCCCATGATATAAAATCCCAATGGACACACTTTTAAATAAGGTAAAGGAAAATCCTGTATAGCCAAAGTGCAATAAAAAGCAATCTGATGCCGTTTTCCAAGACCAATCCAATTTATTGCACTAAGTTCTACAGTATGATCACTGCCTAGTCACCTCTTAATCAAAATACGAACAAAACACATACAGTGCAATTACATAAGTGGAGTGCTGGGCTAGAGTACAAGTACTTTAAAACCATTATCATCATTCTTCAGTTTTTATTAAAAGTCACTGAGAATGCTATTCACTTCTTTGCAGTTTCCAACAAAAAGACAGTAATAGATAATTTAATAGCTTGTTGAAAAAAAAAAAATGTAGTCTAATAGAAACTGCCCCAAATGGCTAATGCTTTGACAGCTTTAGCTAAGTTAGCGTGCATCTGACACCACCTCCTGTTTCACAGGCAGAGATCTAGGAGCTAGAGAATAAAAACCTATTTAAAATAATTACAAGGAGATGATAATAGCTGAAATAATGGAAGAAAGCACCAGGTGAGCGAGTCCAATTTCAGACAGATATGACGAAAGCGCAGAACACCTGTCATTGTCTTAATAAATAAATAAATAAATAAATAAATAAATAAAGCAAATATACCACAGGGCTGAAGTAGCCACCATGTGCTGCCAATAGCTTCTTGCCCAAAGATGAGGCAAAGCCCCAGCTCAGTGGCAAACTGTATGTAAACTGACTGCTGTAAAAAATCCCTTCTGGCCTCAATGGGAGGGTAAGGAGGTGCTCGTGTCCATGTGCCTGGACACAGCCAGAAAGCTGGATACTAGTTCAGGTCCATGGTAAGAAGGTGGCATGTGCTCCCCAACCTATTATGCCTGCCCAATTATGCTTTAATTTCTCACATTTTTAATTTTATGACATTGGAGACTCTTCTCTGCGCACAACATGACATCCGCCAAACAGTAAGTAATTGCTATTGGCTCAGAAGAGCAAATGAATGGTATTTTGAAGAGAGAAAAGCGCTGGCTAATCCAGTGCAAGTGCGTGTTTGTTTCTAAATGACAGGGGAAATAAATATACGTGTCGTTTTTCTGCAGAATCACAGTCCATTTAAATCTTAATTGCCCAGAAAGCCAATCACATAGTAAATATTTCCTTGAATCTATTTAATACTGTCAGGATATAGTCAGGTACAATGATCAGCTCTAACTACTGAGACAATAATATTCTGCACAAGCAGCAATGGCAATTGCATGTATATATATATATATATATTTGAATATACATACATATATCCTCTGAAATGAGGAAAACAGTGAGTCAAAACTGTAGCAGTTGCAAGTCAAAATGATTTTATTTAGTTTTAGCACAAAAAAAAACCCTTAAAACTCATTGTAAGATAAAGACATTTTCAAGAGAAGGCTAAAATATATATTTCTATACATATGTACACAATATTCCTAGTCACCAAAAAATGCTCATGCATGCTTTGAAAATTTTCCTTTTCTCAAAGCTAATAAGAAAATTTCACCAAAATCATCTTACACTAGTGGACTATTAAAGTGAAATACTGCTTTTTGGGGGCCTTTTTCTCCAGGGGTCAAAATCTCTTCTAGGGAGCAATTCAACTCTATTAAATACACAACAGCTACTTCACCTTGCTCTGCCAATGTACTTAATACTAATCTTTGTAGGAAAATTTACAATTACAGCATAATGAGCCCAAGGGATTCTACAAGTGAGATTATAACATACTTGCTCTTGTGAGTGACTTCAGTCTGTTTTGTTAAACCGAGGCCTCAAATAGAATGCATCTAAGCCCTCCATTGTGTAATATAATTCAAAGAATCCTTCTCTGTCTGCTATTCTGCCTCAGTATGCATTCTTCTGGAGTTTCAGATTTTGACACACTGATGTGGAACCTCCTCATCACTAGCAACTGAATATATCTTTCAGTCACATTTGACAAGACACACATTAAAATCCTCCTTGGTCTTATCCCAGTACTCACGCAGGAATACCTCGTGGCTAAGAGCTGCGTTAAATGTAGTCAGGGAGATGATCCGGATCTCCAGGCCCATCCAGATCTGCAGACCCTATCTTTCTCTCTCTATTTGTAATTATTTATTTTCCAAGCAGAATAAGCCATCCAATAGTACCAAACTCATAAAATCAGCCGCAGACAATAAAGAGCTATAAACCACAAAACCATACAACTTTAACTGAAATATTTTTACTCTGGCTTGGGGCTAAGTGAAGAAAAATGTGCCCCAGCAATTTAATAAATAAACTTGAAATCAGACTCTGAAGATCAGGCCAATATGCTAACTTTTCAAGTTCTCCTCCCACAACTGTTACATTATTCAATTTGTACTATATGGGCCAGTTCCATCTACCAATTGACCAAAACAGCATAAGGCATAGCATACGTTTGCTTCTTTGCAGTTTCAAGACAAATGTCTCAGAATGAAACCCTTGATTAGTAATCAGGGGTTCCAAATTCATCAGGAGTAAGATTTAAAAACTAAGGATCCAAGTTTATTGGACAACTCAAAATATTCTGAATTGCATCTATCTTGATTGAGCTCATTTTCAAAATAAACATAGTTTTCATTTTAATTCCATGCAAGAACATGAATTTTAAAACTCCTGAATTTTTCATAGCCTTTTTTCATCCACCATCTTCTGTATATCAGTCACACACAGAAGCAGACTCTAAAGACTAAGATTTAACAGTGTTGGCTCACAGCTAGCCTAATATTATTAAAATTGGGTAAATTTCATGAGCTTAGTATTTTAAATACACTCAGGATGAGGTGAGTTCACCCAGGATAACTCAAGTGCTATGAGACAGCCTAAAGGCATTGTTTCTCTAAAAACCCAGAAGTTAATGCAATTAATCTGCACAGCACTTATTTATCCATCAAGCATACTGCATCATGTTTGTTTCCATCATTTCTGACTACACTGGATGGAGACAAATGTTGGAGAGACCTGGAATCAAGCCACTCTCCATCTATCAATTCCCTTCCCAATTAAGCCCAGGGCTTCTCCTAAAACGTACTATTCATGGGTTTGGTCAGTTTAGTTTCAAGTAAACAAAAAAATCTCAAGTCAAAACACTAACATACCCTGTGGGTTTCCACAGCATATTATAGAGGGAGTGGAGCATGGATATTGTCTGGTCATTCATCTGCTGCTGGATAAACACACTAGGTAATAAAATGTGTATTATTATAGTGAAGATATGGTGTCTTCTGTTTAGTGTGTGATTTTCTTTTGCTCCTATCAGAATATACTAGAATAGTTTGGATATGAAAATACCCACACAGAAGTTTCAGTAAAAGCTAAAATGCTATTCATGAATAATTCAAATTTGATTTGCATTTATTTGTACTATAGCATAATATACTGTGTTAGGAAACATATTCTTGTGTTTAAGTAATGTTTCATTTTGTCTGATGGAAAATAGCTGGTAATTCCAGGAAACATTATGCCTTTAAGCCAGAGGTTATTGCTGAGCTGCATCTGCATCTGACAGATTAGCTGAGATTGCAAAGGTCACAAAAGAAAATTCTAGGAGAGTAACTGGGCACTCTCAGCAAGGAAAAGGAAAAGTGCAACCGAGAAAGCTGTTGCATAGCCCAGAACAAGGTGATTTCACACAGAAATAAAGTTTAAGATCAGCCTATGAAGAATCTTGGTCAGGAATTGAAACAATTTTAAATAATTGAATTATTAAGAGATGCTTGCAAAGGAGGATTGCAGAATGAAGCAGTACAACGAAAGGGGAAGGTGGGACTGCTGAGTGATCAAGCTTATCGTGAGTGAATTGTGTGTCACTTCCTGTATTTAACAACACAGGCATATTAACAACACAATGGTCATTTTTAAGTGCATGTTTTTAGCTAACAAAGAACTGAAGTTTGGAATGATCCTTTAAGCCCAGATTGACACAAATGACAAATAATAAAACTAGCCTGAAATCCAGCTGAAATCTAGTTGTGTATCTGTTAGTGAACTTCAAAAATAATACTTATAAACTATTAAAAGTGCTTATTAATATTGGGAAAAGGTACTGCTTTCATGCATACAATTCAAATTCCCTGAGGAAAGGGAAGGCCAGACACTTTATTTGCCTCCATGTTCTCCTATATAGCAGGATTCTCCATCATTGGACACAATTCCAAAATGATGCCCCAAGACAGCTTCATTCGTTTTGTGCACCAACACCAAATTCTCCACTTCTGCAGAATGAAAGTCAAGACTTGCCTCACTGAGCATATTCAAACTGCCATAAATAGATTTACAGAGCTGTTATACCATTTTAAAAGTCCTCTTCCATAGTGAATTCACTGTCACAAGGTAAATTAATGCTTATCAACTTTCCTTGGATGTTGTGAAATTTAAATAATTAAATGTTTGTAAGCTGCTTTGAGCACCTCAGATGAAAAGTGCTATATCAGTACAAGGTATTATTTACTGTTATGATTCATCACATTTCTCTCGTACAGGATGTGAAAGACTCTAAAATTAGCACCTAACTATTTTTCACAAGTTATGAGAGCTTGTTCTCAATGACTCAGACATTTTTCACCCTTGTGTCTTGCAAGGTCTTAACTATTTTGTTGACTAACAACAGAAGACAAAGATGCAATCCTGTTGTGAATAGTCCCCTCTCATTTCTTAATACTTGGAAAACAAATGTTCTTTCACATAGAAGCAAAAGAGCTCTAAATCCTTGAACATCAAGAGCAAGTATATAAATGTACAAGGATGAGGAGGTACATAGACCTAAGAACATAGTAACCTCTTTGAAAGTCATCCATAAAAGTGACAGGAAATTGTCAAAATTGCGGTATCACAACTGGTAGAGCTGGAGAATAGAATGCATGTGGGCAATAATGTTCCCTGCATGTGCTGTCTCCTGTGCCTAGTTCTGCCCTTGCTGAAGCACCCTTGCCGCATCTATCACACAGGAGAGGGCTGCCTAGATCTGTAACATCACAAAAGACACAAAAGGTGTCCCTTGTATCTTACACTGAGGCCAAGGACTTGTATAAATTATAATGACTTGATTCTGTTTCCTCATATCAATGGATCTGAATCATAGCAATTTAGGCATTTTTCTTAAAAGACAGGCATACACCATATGTTCCTGCATATGGAAACTTTATTTTCACCAATTCATTGCTTTGGCTAGTACATATTTACCTAAAAAAGAAGAAATGCACTTTGCATAACTAGGACATGCTATTACTTATGGGCTTGATGGAGAAAATGCAACAAAAAATAATATGTTTTTGTTTAAATGCCTACAGAGCAGATGATAGACTTTCGTTGAAAGTTGGTAGGTAGTAAAAGCACCCATAAAAAAAGCAATAGGAAAGAGACTTGTACCTTTATGATAGTATTATAAAAGTCTTGCAATAATAAAATTTAAACATCTTCAGAATATGACGTACAATGCAGTATATTTACAGAGTCATTTTATCAGGAAAATGAAGGAGGAAATAGTAAAGTAATTGAATTTGACTCCAATGAAACACCATCCTTTAATACCATGTATGTCTAGATTTGCAGTCTTTACAAGGAACAGCAAAGTAAAGGAACAATTTATTCTAAGTAGGTCTGTTTTGCCTTTTAGTAGGCATAAGAGTAGTAATTCTATAGCAAGTAATCAACCTCTTACCAATAGTTCTGCCAGAGGTCATTGACAAGAATTGCTGCAAAAGCCATTTAATGTGTACAAAAGTCATAAAACTCCCAAAATGCTTGATGCTGACTGTTTTATTTGAATAACCTTAGATGACATATTGAATTCTAAAGCCTGCAGATTTGATTGCAAATAATGAGTCCAGCAGTTCCTGAATTAGGAACAACAGGCAGTTTGCTAGAAATTTGATTTTCTTATTATTGCTTGCAGCAATATTCATACGAAGGACAACAAATAGAAAAGTAAACCTCAGGTCCGAATAAAAGTAGGAAGCTGCATATAATAACCTATTCCCCAAATAATCTATGTCCAGAGGGAGTGATTTCTTATGCTAATAGCTAGTTATATATTTAAGAAACCTTTTCTTCATATACCAATGGGATTTGCAATAGCTGTGGGAAATGCACAGTTTTAGAACTGTGAACACCAGTGGGCCCATTTTTTTCTCACAAACTTCAGATCTCCTTCTTAAACTGGGATGTGTTTAGAACAGTATTGAGTTTAAAAATAAGAACCATCTACACTTGATATGTAGGCATTGCTATAGTTCTGTGGCATATTAAAAGTACTGTATTTCAGATGATCATGCACTCTAATATTAATTTTGATTCAAGGAGCATTGGTGAATATACTACAAATGGTAATATCTGTTCATTTCTTATGGAACTTCTCACGAACACCTTCGTATTTGTATTATTATTTTACTCAGGCAAACTAATCTGGTTTTGGCACATAATTTTAAATTTATATCTGAGTCTATTTTTGTACAGTTCAGCATTCTGTTTTCTTATGAGCATTCTGTATTTTCATTTACAATAGAGAAAAATGTTTCCTGTCCTACAAAAGTACAGGCTGTGGTATGGAGCACGACTGGCACTGAAGGGCACCACCTTGGAGACTAATACAAACACATATGCAGGTACAAATCTGTGTAATTATCCAAAGTACACATGTAAATAGAATTACAGTACTTGTATGGCTACCTTTGAATGTCAGAATAGCCACTGGCTTACTTATCTATAAATCTTTGCTTAGCAATCCTAATCACTCACACTTTCTTTTTCATAAATCTGAGGACCATGCATTTTAACAAATATACCCTTCTTAGAACTGTTGACAAATGTAAGGAGATCTTTAATAATTACACTTAAGGAAACAATAGCACAATAATCCAGATTTAACATAAAACAGGTAAATCCTATATTTAATCTGATATAACACCATAATAATCTATTACTTCACAATAATTGACTGCACAGCAACCATTTAAGTGTTAAAAAAATTGTGTTAGACTTCAGTAAAATTGTCTGTTTTATCCATAATATGAACAACAAGCCCATCAATAGCTAGATCTCTATAGGTAAGTAAAGAACATAATAAAAAGGGAAGTTCTGAATCATATTCTTCCTTGCGTTCTTATTGTCTCAAGACATTTTAGTTTCACATCCTTCCAGACTGTGTACAGAGAAACCCTGGAAAATGGTTGCAAATCACAGACACAATAGTGAACTATATATACTATCCTAAACTGTCAATGAATTTGGCACTTGGGAGCTTATCTCCATAACATATTATACATGGCAGCAGCACTACTGTTTGCATTAGAAACCTCCTCCTCATTCTTCTCACCTCCAAATGCCTGAAAAACTGTTTACCAGAAATAATACTTAAGAGACAAAAGATATTTCTATCTCCAAGATTATTCAATTATTAGCCTTTCTTATGAAAAAAAAAGACAATGGAGCAAAAACATATCCTGTTTTAATGGTTGTTCTCACATCCAATAGTTGTAGCAAACTCACTTCAACGTATATTTCCAGTCATTGACAACAGCAGCTTTCAGTCACCACAGTCAGGAAAGAGTTTAAACTTATTCCTATCCCTCAGGAAAGTGCTCTGAATCACTGAGAGGAATATTATGAAAATGTCCACTCTCTGGTCAAAAGGTAGATAGAATATTAATAACTACTTAGAAAGCAATAATAATAATAATAATTCAAAATTATGCATCCACATCTTGAGTTCTGTACATACTACTAGTCTTCCCAACTCAAAGAGCAAATAATAGAAATATAAAGGTATACATAAGGTGACAAGGATGTTTAGCAATAGGAAATGGCCTACAGAAAATGAAAGATTAAACAAACAAGGAATTTTTGGCTCATATATACCTTATAAGAGCTGTATATAGTATATACGATCATAATCAATAGAGGGAAATTGAATAAGGAACACATTCACCAGTAGTGAATATTGGGGGGGTGAATATTCAGATTATCAAGCAGAAAGACAAAATTAAAATATTTTTTACATTATACTTCTTGATTTCTTATAGACTTTTAACACTGTGAAAGCCAAAAAGTGGTTCTAAAACAGAAGAATGGGGTCACAAATATCAACCAACACTGTTATCTAGGAGCTACACAATTTAGTCTCAGGAATTTCCTAGCCTTGATTGTTGCTAAATTTGAGAGTGAATAATGCTTGATACTTGCTTTGTGCTCTCGAATGGTTTTTCTCTCTGATACTGAGCAGAATCAGAGACTGACCTTTGGTGCTACCAAGTGACCCATAGATGGTTCTCACATCCCTCTAATAAGAAGAATCTCTGCAATGCCATGTACCTTATTTCACATTTATTCTGTATAGCAGACTCAGAAATAATGTTCACCTAGCAAAATGATGCCACTTTACCACAGATACAACAGTCCAGATTTGTCTTGTGAGGCATACCCAGCTGAGAAGGTTCACTCTTAGATTGACTGTTGTGGTTCCTAGATATAATAACCTACCTTTTTTTTTCCCTCTAATGATTTTTCAGAGCACACATTTTGTTATTGGAAATCTCCTTTATATTATCATTCTGGCTTTGTAAGGATTTTCAGCTCCTCCCTATTTATTATCAGCTGCAATTGACAGAACTCTCGTCCAGATTACAATTGAGGAATTTAAAATAAGACTTCAACTAATTCACTTTGTGTCATTCTCCATCAGATCCACAATACTTTGCCAGTTCTCATTAAATTTCACTTGTTGTCTTTTAGTCAGCTTGCAAAGCACATTATGAGATTCATACACAAGCAGTTCCAAATCAGTTGTGAGAGTAATGTCTCATCACACTTTATCAATGCATTACTGAAATCTATCCATATCCACTGCTTTTCCTTCATCACCTAATTTAGTAATTACATAAAACTAAGAGTTGCCTGCTAAGATCTATTCTTATAATCAAGGTTAGTGGCATATAACCTTGTTTTTGTTTCCCATTCTGTTTGCAATATATTACGTTCATCGAAATGAATATTCTTTATACAATTCAGGAAAAATTCAACCACACCATTTTCATCTAAGCTTATCATTTATTTCTAATATTAGCTCTTTTAAAATTTAATAATGCATTAAAATATCCAACTTCTTCCAAACAGGTTTTATCAGCCTATGCAGTAAAAGACTAGGTGAAGGGCTTTTAGCAGAGGATAAAAACTTAATGTTCTCAGAGTCGCTTGTTAAATGCTTGTAGATGCTTTTTTTTGCTATTTCTTCTTCATTAAATATGAATTACAGCTCTTTAAATGATGATGACTTGAAAATCAGAAGGGTTTAGTTTTATTCTGTTGCTGCATGTCTGTAGGCTATGTAAATCTATTGTAAAGCTGACTTAAAGTAACTTGGAAAAGCAAATCTGTGGTGATTTGATCCTTTAAATCCCTGTATGTTGTGTAATGAAGAAAAGCTTTGAATTCAGGAAATGTTCTTTCTCAGTGTACCTGGAAAATATATTTAGTTACTTATCATGAGCTGTTCAAATTTGGATCTTTATTCAGAAAATGGCCCAAGTTTGAGGCAGATGAGTGCAAAAGACAGTGGTCAGAAACAGATGGATACCATTTCCCACCTGTTTTTCTCTGTTTTATAACTACATTTGATCTGTTTATACTATTCATGCTCCTCTGAAAAAAAAAAAAAAAATCTAAAAGGGAACAACCCAAAAAAGCAGAACCTTACCATTTTTAGGGCAGATGATCTTATTATACGAGCATGCTAGAAACAGCAGGACTGCTGGTCACTAGCAGCGGTCCTCTTATATAAAGAGAGGACCCCAAAAAGCACAGGATGTTCAACACTCTATATAGGATTTGCTTTTTAAGTTCCATAACAAAACTAGAACCTTAGTTATCACCTTGATTTACTATCAGGAAACTATCAGGAGAAAGTATTTATGCAATCAACTGTTGGTAAATATTTATTTTTCAGTGCTAACTGCCATATCAAATATGTCTCATATATTAAAGTACGGTTTAAGTACGGTTTCGTAGACACTCAGCACCTACATTACCGTCAGATTTCATAGCAAATATGCATGCCTCATTAATGTTATATTTAAGCGTAATTCAAAGAACAGCAGTTGGTCACTTCTTTCCTGAGTTGCATTGATAAAGAGAGATATCATTAAATAATATTTTTAGATTGTTTTGCACTTTCTCCCACTCTGAAGATAAATGTGCTAGACAAGCCCATCATTTTCTGATTTTTCTTGGGTCAAAGTAAAAATCATTCTTATGTCAATCATTTGGGGGAACTACAACACAATAACATAATATTCAACATAACATCACAGCTGATGGAAGGAAAACTATCATGCTGTATTGACAGCATTATTATAAACATTTCTTGCTCTCAGAAAAGTGGCATAGGGTGATTTACCTTTCATTTGTCTGTAAAAGGGAAATTGACTTTTGAAGAACAACATACTCACAAGCAATAACTCTTTCCAGCTATATGTCAACTTAAACGGCACAAAAATAGTAATTCTTCTTGGTTTATTTATGCAAAAATAACCTTGAATTTTAGCAAAGAATCACATATTCTACTAAGTATTTCACTTTGGTTAAAAAAAAGAGAGGCTTTTTTTTTCCAACCTGTTTTTTTTTCATTATAATTTGAACAGGCACAGTCTAACGCTAACTTTTGACAGCATTTTCAGTAGCTTCCTATTAAGAAATGACAATAGAATCATAGAATCATAGAATCATAGAATGCTTGAGGTTGGAAGGGACCTCAGAGGTCATCGAGTCCAACCCCCCTGCACACGCAGGGTCACCTAGAGC
>VZSG01000271.1:469487-485716 GCA_013398315.1 Nothoprocta pentlandii | reverse complement strand
TTGGCCACCAGGGCACACTGCTGCCTCATGGTCAACTTGTCGTCCACCATGACACCCAGGTCCCTCTCTGCGGGGCTGCTCTCTAGCAGGTCCACGCCTAATCTGTACTGGTGTCCGGGGTTATTGTACAATATATTGTACATATTGTGTTGTGTATTGTACATATTGTGTTCAGCTCTGCATTACACAGTAACAGAAAGAGCTCTACAATAATTCAAACACTATTGCCACTGATTTGTCAGTAGCTATTAAAACTTTTTTATATATATAACTTAGAGAAACACCAAACAAAGGAAGAAACAGTGAAACTTCTCAATGTGAATTTTAAGCCTTCTCCAGGGTCCAGGGTATTCAAATATGATGAGTATGAAGAAGGTGATAAAAGGGAAATTATATAGCACATTAAAAAAAAAATCAGAATGTTATTTCCATGGAGTTGTCTTTGGGATGTGGGGCAAATATGAGTGATTTAGAATCAGATCAAATATTTAGGAGGGCAGATTTAGAGGCATTTAAGACCAAACTAAATGTTTAAAACCAGATTGCACACAGTATAGCTCTGCAACGCTTCACCTCTCAGCCTGCATTTCTGATGATTTCCAGCTCAGGATGCCAAATTCAAATATCTCTTCAGATATTTGAAAATGAGAGGAATTTAAAGAATGTGGAAATTGTTAGAAGAAGCGAGAGAGATAAGTGTTTCTTAGTTGTCTGATATATCGGTGTCGCACTGAGTTTTACTGTCACATTGTAGTTTGCTTTGAGTTACTCATTCTATTTTTAAATTAGGAGAAGGGCACTGAGATTAAAAAATCTCAAGGTAAAATTTTGCCCAATTAAAGTCAGAGAGACTTTGCTTTTATATTTCAATAAACCCACAACTTCCCCCTGAAACTCTTCTGAGTATTTGTGTGAAAATGGAAATAATAACCCATAAGGCATAATCCTATACTATAAGTGAAACTAACCAGATTTCCTCAGGATAGCAACAATTTACAGATTGACAAACACTTGATTAGAAAGCCTTTGAGGTTTTTCTTTCTTTCTTTTCTTTCTTTCATATATACTATCAACTCACCATCATTAACTCAACCCAGTTATGTATTGTCAGAGTCTAGGAAATTTAAGATATTTGTTTGAAATGGTGCTCAGTAGAGTTACTCAATAGACAGTCAAGTGCAAGACTGCATAGGGGCACATTTAATTTTATTTTATGAACAGAGTAGATTTTGCAGCATGATGTCAAATTGTATATTCCAACAGATATAATATCTATCTCCCACAGTAGCCAAAAGATGCTGATAAAGGGACTATCTTATGCCAAACAACCTACCATAACTCTTTTTCATACTAAAGGACAACATTTCCCTAATAACTCTTAAGAAAATTAACTTATATTTCTGAATCATGATATGTGAGTATTCCTGTCTTAGGCCCTGATCCAGAAAAGCTCTTAAGCATCAACTTAACTTTAACCATGCTTTTAAGTGATTTGTTGGATTGAGGCCCTAAAATACATAACTACAAATCTTCATTATCTGATGAAAGCAGTACTTCTAATTGCTGTCACTCTGTATTAGCCAATGTTTTCTATTTTTGTGAAGGACCCACCAATAATGGAAGTCAATCACATTAACACAGTAACTGTGTAGATGTAAGTCAAGCATTGGCTCTACATTACTTTGTTTTTATATAAATTATAATAATATTAGTATAAAAATATTTTTTCAGGTTCAATAATAATCTTTAGGATTACTACTCATTAATTGACATGAATGTAAAATACTGCACATATCTATCAATCTGGGCTTCTAACAAACTGGTAAAAATTTGTTGAATTATTGAATTTGTCATTGTACTGTGTCAATGAGTATGTGTCCTGGAAAAATATACACTGAGGGGCTTAAACCTGAAATGAAGAAAAGATGAGTCCTACATAAGAAAGCAGAATCAGGAGTACAGCAAACCACGTTTAAACATATAGCTCAGTTTTGCAGGCAATGATTTGCCCAATGCCAGAAGAAGTAAAAGAAAAATAGATTGTTTACTTCTCATGTATAAAACTGCATTTAGACTATGCCACATTTGAAACGAAAACTTCACTTACAAATATTGCATGCATCTCTACAATACTCCATACTGTACATTCACATTTATGTTTTACTATATTATGAACCTCCCTGTCTTCTTGCAAATAGGAAAATCAACAGCATATTATCTATCTGAAATGCATGTCCATGCTTCTACAATGTAAAACATTATGCTTAACTCTTTGTGAAAGTGCCTGACTCCCGTAAGTAAGCAGCAGGAAACATGCTTCTCACAGTCTGATGTTGTTTGGAGTCTCCTGGACCTGTTCACTCTTTAACCCAACTATATCAAACTTCCTATTGAAAAACTGGAAGTACACTAAATTCACTCTTAATGACTATGGAAATGTCGGAGTGCAATTTTCAAGGCCAGACACATTCTCCTATGATTTAAGGGTTCTAGTACCAATTTTGCCACTCTCCCTCCATCTTCACCTCATAATACTCTAGGTCTTGCTTCGTTTATTTCTGAGCTGAACTAATTAGAAACAATCTAATGAGTTACAGAATTCTTTTCCCTGTTTATTAATTTAGCTGAGCTAAAGCCATATAACAGAAGATATCATAGAATCATTTTTATTCCATTTGAATCCAAACATTTTATAATTAAAAAAGAAGAGCAAGTCTATGTGAAATCCTACAATATTTCTTAAAGCAGTTCTATAAATGCTGGGTAGTCAGTATCTATTTATGAGCTCACAAAGAAAATAATGTATCTAAGGCTTTCCCTGCAGTCAAAATAACAATATATATACTGGAAATTGTTTAGCATTTATTCCTGTATCTTGGAACTGATTTTTTCTTTAAGAAATCCATTGATTTGTGTTATTTACTGTTTACAGAGGAACATACAATTTACAGCAAAACGTACAATCAGTCCAGGGTCTGAGAAAGATCAAAGACACACATACTCCTAGAGGATATTTTGCCATATCTGATCTCTTCATTTAAACAGACAGGGAGTTGTTGCATTTTCTTCTGCTTGACATTATTTTATATTTCTTCTTCATCACATTATTATAGTATAGCATGTCCTAAGGGCAACCATTCTCAGAGATCTGAGGACTTGCTCTTCCTGCTCCTCCCTCCCTACAACCTCTAGTGAATACACAGCATGATTGGAGCCTAACTAACAAGTAAGGACACCAAATGTAGGCCACAACACTGTTAAATCCCTTTTAATTGCATAGCTCAGAAAATGATGAGATTTTAATCTATTTGACATTGTATTAGTGTCTCACATTTAGTTTATACTGTGAGGCTTGGAGCAGAGTGCTCCCAGAATGAAAACCTACCCAATTAATTCAGGAAGCTGAAGAGGGAGGGAGTCAGCAGCAGCAACACAACAATCCTCTATGTCTGCTTACTTTTATATATATATTTTATATATATATATACACACACACTTACTGTATATATTAATGTAAGACAGGAGCAGTAGCATTGTCTAGAAAAAAAAGCAAAATTGTCACGGTGAAAGGCAAATATCTTGCAGATGTGGGAGACTATCTTTAACAGCCATGAGCACTTCTTTCTTTGTGTAGTCCTCAGAGTCCACATGTCAATCACAACAGAAGAGCAAAACACAAGAAAAGTAGGGAGATGGGCCTTCCTGGGAGATGCAGTGGTAGTTCTGAATCAGGATATATTGGAGACTTAGGAGAGACCTGGAGAAATGCCTGGAAGATGCTGATGGAAATCTGAAGAGCAGTAGGAAATACTGCTCTCCTGCTGCACTCTTGCAGCCACAGAGGAAGAAATAACTAACACCAAACCTCATAATCTCTTGTCTAAATGCAAAGCTTGCAATTGGTACAAAGGGCAAGATAACATGCCCTTTGCCCGGGATTTTAGTAATTTTGAGTTTTCCTGCTCATGTCTTCTACCATCAGCAGCTACAAAAAGCAACAGTCATAAAATGTGAGCTGCTTCTAAGGCAGTCATAGAGGCTACCACAGGTAAAGAGTTTTCATAAATGCTGTTTCCATGTCATGAGCCCTACTTGTTATACATCATAGAATCATAGAATCCTTAAGGCTGGAAGGAACCTTTAGTCTGGTCCAACCTTCCTGTATATGCAGTCACCTAAAGCATATGTCACAAGATTGTGTCCAAGTGAGTCTTGAATATCTCCAGAGAAGGAGACTCCACAACCTCCCTTGGCAGCCTGTTCCAGGGCTCTGTCACCCTCACTGTTAGGAAATTTTTCCTTAAGTTCCTGTGGAACTTCTGCTTCTGACGCTTTAGTTTTTCACAGTTTCCTATAGTCCTATTGGTGGCCACCATTGAAAAGAGGCCAGTCCCATCCTCATCCCTCCCGCCCTTGAGGTGTTTATACATATTGATTAGATTCCCTCTCAGACTTCTCCAGGCTGAACAGGCCCAGCTCCCTCAGCCTTTGCTCACAGGGCAGATGTCCAGGCCCCTGATCATCCTCGTAGCCCTGCGCTGGACTCTCTCCAGCAGCTCCACATCCCTCTTGTACTGGGGAGCCCAGAACTGGACACAGTCTCCAGATGTGCCCTCACCAGGGCTGTGTATAGGGGGATGATCACCTCCCTCGACATGCTGGAGACGCTCTTCTTAATGCACCCCAGGATCCCGTTGCCCTTCTTGGCCACCAGGGTACATTACTGCCTTATGGTCAGCTTGTCATCCACCATAACGCCCAAGTCTTTCTTTGCAGAGCTGCTCTCTAGAAGATCAGTCCTCAGCCTGTACTGGTGTCTGGAGTTATTCCTCCCCAGGTACAGGACCTTGCATTTGACCTTCGTATTCAAATAAAATTGTTAGTTATGCTTTCTCCTCCTTTAAAATTAAAATGAATCCTACCAGGATATTATCTTCTCAATTTTCGGTCTGAAATTTGTAGCATTATCAAGCAAGTCAAGACAACAAACACTTTACTGCAGAAATAACAGATCTCTATGTTATTCATTTTTAAGTGATCATTGAGTATCTACTTGGTAAGTCTTCCTTTCTCACCTGGTACCTACTTTTCTTCTAAAGACACATTAAACAGCCCTGAACTGCAATATTAGGACAGAGACACCGTAATCACACTGTAAGTACTGATTGCTTTATGGAATCATTTCAAATTTTAAGTGATTTAGATTTTCTATCTGTGTGATGATCTAACTATCAACAGGAGATTAGATTTCTACATTATTTGTAATCCTTTGATGAAGTTTTGCAATAGAATTGATTAAGTTTAAAATATTAAAAACTACACTATATGCATATTTCTACTATGTAATTTTCACAAATATTTTTTGCCAGTAATTTTGCCTAGAAAAAATTATAGTTAGGGAAACAGTACATAAAAAAGATCACATTTTTAAAATACTTGATGAAAAGTCACAGAGATTTTTGTTGTGTTTTTCCACATGGTCTTAAACAAATATGGCTTTGTGTTCATAAAACTCTTCACAAAATCTGAAGTCTGGCATAGTTTCAGGAACAGTGAATATTTTCTAGTTACAAAACAATTCATTTATATCTATGTGGTCTTTCTAGCCAGAAAAACAGATGGAGAAATTCATGTTTTAATTTGAAGTTTGTAAGAGGTAACACTACTTTATTATTTTCAAATTATTGAATAAAATTTGTGGTTAATAGCACTGAATATGAATTAAGTTGTAAATTAAAAAGGGCTTCATTTAGTATTTTTCATATCGTAAAAGAAATCACATATTAGATAAAATATGTCCATTAAAGGATCTAACCAGGACTGTCTTTCTGTGGGACTGTAATGACTGAATAAATATTTTAACAGCAGGTATAAAAATCTGTTTTCCATCTTCTTGGTTACAAGCACTTGCACTTTACAGCAAATTTCTGTTTGCTAATATTCACTGCTTATAGTACTTGCATGGCCCACAAATGCAAGGATTTGGAGTCACTGTGGTAATTATTCCAGCAGGACTGGTCCTGCGAAGGGTTGATGGCCTCTCCAAGCAGCAAGGTTTTCTGCTGAGAACTCAACCTCTTATTGGGCCAGAACAAAATCCTGATTAAATCTGGCGGTCAAGCACCCTATGTCTCATTAGTCTGAGTTCATTAGGCGACTTTTTTTCTTTTTTTTTCCCTAGAAATACATGTATAGAACTTTGAGTAAACAATTGCTAAATTAACCTTCTCACTCATTTTCTGCTAGTTTCAGAGAATGTCTCTCTTTCAGAATCTTTTCCCCATGCACCATTATCAGTTTGATTATTCAAGGGAAGATCTCTCTCAGACTTTCTTTGGTCGTTCCATTTCACATAGCCTTACTGGACAACCTTCTTGGTGCAATAGATCAAGTGTTGCACCCTGATCACAAAGACCAGTCCAACTTATGCGTGGACAGCTGGTCCTCAGGGAAACAGACTGTACATCCTCACCTTCAGGATGTCTATTAACCAAGCCTTGCTGCTAAAATACTGCATTTCTACTATGGTGGCGGAATCCATTTCTACTGTGTGAGGGACAGTTATAATGGGGGACAGTAAGTGAGCTTTATATAATCTCAAATGCTTCAAAAATTATAGATCAGATGAAGCATTGAAGACAGATTTCCTAGCCTTGTAGAGCACTTCAGAGAAATAACATTTTAAAAACACTTAAGAACAAGAATTACTGCTTTTAAGACTTTATTTAAAATGCAAGTAAAAACATGATGTTAATGACTGCTCTGAATTGTTTTCCATTCAGCAGAGTTTTCGTCAAATTAGAGAGAGATCTATTTATTATTACCAGTGCCAAAGAGTCAATAGAGTTAACTAAGATAATACAGACCTTAGTTGCACACTAGGAACAAACGGAAGTCATAAGAAAAAGGATAAATGTCTTCTGAGAGTATTTAATGTTTTAAAGCTGTAAATGAGAGTAGACAATGAGAGTTCTCTCCTTAGCAAGTGTAAAAAAGAAAGAATGAAACACAATATTACATGGTAGAAATAAGTTCCTGGAAATGGTCACATTTCCAAAGTGTGGCTCATAATAATCAAAAGGATATTGTGAAGGGAAACTGAAAATAAATTAAAAAATTAAAAAGAATATGTAAAAGATCATAGGCCATTAAACTTGTGAGTCTGCCGACAAAAAAAAAAAAAAAAAAAAAAAAAAAAAAAAAAAAAAAAAAAAAAAAAAAAAAAAAAAAAAAAAATGTTGCTTCTCCTCAGCTTTATAATTTTACATTGTGGTCCTTCTCATATCCTAAAATTGAGAACAGATTGCAAGTCAGGAATACTTTTCACTAACAGGAGGGCAGAGGTAAACCTAAAATAGTCTACAAGGGCAAAATACTGATTAAAAGGGAGTCATGCCAAGGACCTCTGTGAATCAGAGTTCTCAGCTGCTTAGCGAGAGCAGAATGGCCAACCTGACCACGACGTGGTTTGTCAAATGGAGACACAAGTTTATTGAGGATGACTGAAGGTCATAGACGTGGAAAACGGGGCAGTGCTAGGAGCAGAACTCTACCATTAACCCATGCAACAATGCACTTACATGGTTTCACAGTCTATAACCAAATCTATGAGAAATTACACTTATTGCATGAACGAGTGCAAAGTATTTGGATAAATCTATAAAATATGAAAATTACAGGCTGGACAAAGCCTCATTCCACATAAGTGTCCATGCTTTTCACTTGAGCATGGTGCAGCAAATGCTAAACACTGTGTTAAATTAAGAAGTAGTCAGTTTGGGGAGTCTGAACCTAATTGTTACAGCAAAGTTAAACTTGGAAATGTGGTTTTGAGTGCTCCTGGAAAAGCAGCACCCACACATTTTTCCCTTAAGTCACCAGTAATGGACTGTGTTTTTAATATCTCCTAGTGCTTGCATTATCAGTACATAAAGTATATTGTCAGTGGGGTTGGGCAAATATCAATTAGGGAAAAGACAAGAATATAAATGTCACTACAAATTAATTACAAGTAAAAATATTCACAGCCTCTGTCAACAATGTGCATAAGTCTGTAGTCTTCTTATAGAGACTAAAATATATAGCTAAAATCATATTTATGCATATTTATTATTCAGAGGAATAGTTAAGTGAAAAATTTTTATAAAAGTGTAATCGTGATGCTGAAATATTACACAGCTAGAAGCCTTCAAATATGTAGCTGTCAAGATCTTGGAGGGCTTTTTTAAAATATAATTAAACATTTTTGTCCTCACTATTTAAAAAATGGCACTGTCAGTGACTGGATCTGATTACAGGAGATACATGGTGCACCAACTAACCTAGAACATTCTATTAACCTAGAACATACATTTGTCTGACATTGGTATCTGACTTTCAGATGACTCAGGTTTTCACAACACATCTCTGCTTCAGCATGAATGATCATCACGTGATCTGAAAATTTAAAACTTGAACCTTTCAGGATACAATTTTTTGGTATTCTGAAAAATGTGTATATATTCCATGTGCAAAATATACTCTTTAAGTAATCTGATGTCTTTATGTATACCATTATGTCGTTCTTTCTCGCTCCATCTAGAAAATCTCTAATGCATACATGGTGTTTATTGCGCAATTCTATTTGTGTCTAATGTCTCCCTCTGCTCTCTTACAATGCATATGTTTCGGTGAACTGCTTGCTGGCAAAAAGCAAGTACGTTTGTGAACTGGACTGTAAGTGAAATGAACTTTTATTCCAGAACAATGATAGGAAAAAAAAAAGTAATGCTATATTAAAAGAATAAAAGTTTTTTATTACAGCTTCTTGATGGTTCAGTTAATAAAAATGGTAAAGGTCTTTAAATTAAAAAAAAATGCCATTAGTGGGTAAATTAAAAAAAAAAAAAAGCCATTATGTTTTAATTTATCAAAGCTGTTTTCTAATATTCATCCTTCACCTTAACATAGCTCATTTAACATAAATTACCACAAAAAGGTGAGCCATAAAATATATTAGGACGTAAATTAAAGTAATAAAAATAAAACACAACATTCTGTTTCATATAGGAATTTTTGTTTTTAATAATTATTCTGAGGGAAAGATATTAAAATTCTTTGAGTAAAACAAATACTCCCTTAAATATTCAAAACATTGCCATTTCCTTGTTCATCAAGGTATAAACTAATTTGAAGTGTAAAATGTAGTTTGGGGATTCTATGCCTTATATAAAATGTAATCGAGTTTCATTATTTTTCTGAGTCATAGCATTTTAATCTTTTCTAATTAGATGTAATTACCAGTCTTTTATACCACAAGATGCCACAGAAGCAGTAAAAATGTAGTTACAGAAAAAAAAACAGTGAAAAAAATAGCAGACTGCATTTTTTTAGGTGATACTATAAAAAATTTCCTGCAGAAGAAAATGTACCCTTATGCACACTGCATAAACGCTGTTATAATTGGGATACTGTGTAAAATAACATATAATAGTTACGATGCTGCCCTTTCTGCAGCATACTATACATGGCCCACTTTTTTTCAGAGACATAAGACAGTTTTTTTCTCATCAATACCAATTTATCTATAATTTTAAACAAGACATTATATTTTACACTTCAGAATAGCTTTTATTATTTTCTCCTACTTGAGTGCAAGAGAGCTTATCACATAATTGCTTATTATAAAAAAAAAATATTTACACTTGGGTGAAACAAAACAATTTAAACACTGCTTATGTATTCTTAAATAACATACACAGAAGATACATTACCTATGAAATAAGATGTCTAGAAAATATAAAGACAAAGAAAATGAGAATCCACTTTTGAGATCTCAGCTAACCTTTACGTATATATTTCACCCCTATCTTCTTCTGTTATTCATTTTTTGCACAAAAATGCAAGAATCTCTTGTGGATGTATCTATTTTCTGAACATAATCAGTTCAAAATTTTTTATTTCTCTTAGTATAGTCAAACACTTCTATTTGCACAAGGCAAAGGTCTGTTAGTGAAAACACTAGCAGCTTTTCCTTCAGTTCTTTTCATTACATCTTGATCTGAGCGTAACGATGCAGTTTTTCAAACTACTACCCACTCTGCAAACCGTCTCTGCCATCAATAGGCAGTAAGCAGCTCTGTTTCTGACTGGGTCTGGGACATCCTGCCCCTTTTCTTCCACTAATCCTAAGTGGGGCATGTAGTAAGGAATTGCTTTGATGAACATCGATTTCATATGTAAAATCTAGATGAACATTTCTAACCTGACTCACGTCGGTAAACATTTTATGTGCTGTTTCTTAAGAAAGCGTATATTAGGGACTCACAGGTACTTCAAGGTCAGCAGAGAATTAATTACCGTTTCCAAAAATTATCAGATGTAATTTTCTTTGTAAAGCTCCCTTCAAAGTTCTCCATTACTCTTTCAGAAATACTTACCATCATATTTTTTCAACTTTAAAAGATGTCTTTAAAGTACAGTTTGTGAGCACGCATTAAAGATGTTATCTTAAAAATAGCAGTATATGATAGAAGCTATTTATACAGCCAGATAGTTCCTTGAAAGAAATCTGTGCTGTAAAGGAGAGGTGCAAAGGAAATTTTCAAAAGATTTCCATAAAGCCATAATCAGAAACATTTAAAGATATGGAAAAAGGGTTTTTTTTCCCTTTCTTTATCCTAGTAAAAAAAATACACTATCTTCATTGACTAAAGTGACTACTTAACAAGGATGGCACAAACATTTACTTACTCCAAGGTAAATTTCCAAAATAAGGAAATTCCATATAAATATTTTTTAAAAAAATACTTCAAAGTAAGAGTAGCTTGTTACATGTAAAATTATAAGGAAGTTCTAGTAGTAAACCACAGCATTTTCCTCAGACAGATGCAAGTTTTCACAGTAATTTGTTTTTTATAATGCTTGCACTTTAAATATTTGCTTTCCACTTTATGAAATAGATTCTTTCATATTATAAAAGTTATAGTCTAGAGATCTGAGGTGTAGTAATATATATCAGAGCTTGACTGAAGATTCATGCCTCCAATCAGAGGAGAACAGAAACAAGCACCCTCTACCCATATTGACTAAGTTTGAAAAGACAGAATTGCTTTAGTCAACACACTTGCAGCTTAGATTAAATGATATTTTGGTTAATATACTTCTCATTAAACTATTCCCTGCTCCTAGCTTTTGCCTTAATCCATGGTCTACTGATATCACTATAAACATTCTAGTAATACTTCATAGAGGTTACTGGCCTTCTTAAAATTATTTCCTCCTTAATATACTTTGAAGCTTTCTACTGTGTTTCTATTGTCACAGATTTTTAGGAACACACACTTCCAGTGAATAAAACAACTAAATGTAATTTTCAAAACAAAAAATCTGTAATACGAAAAACATTCATGGCTGAATATACATAATACTTTTACTAGTATACTTTTTAAATGGCAGATAGGTCTTTAAAATTCAGTTGCAATTCAATTACATTAAAATATAGCTGCTGAACTATTGAAAATGCCCAATTCCCTGACTATTATACACAAAAAGTTAATGAGACATTTCTGAATCTCGTGGATGTTAAAGGAAATATGTTTTCATATATCACTGATATTTGGCTCTACATGCCATCTTCTCCACCACAGAATGAAATAAGTACTATCTTAATCTGGTATTTAACCCACTGTGATTCAGTAATGGCCATAGCAGGCAAATGAGGAAAGAGCTGCCTGACAAATTAAAAGACCCTACCCACAGAGAAGTCCTTTAGGGGTCAAAATGGACAAATATTGCATTCATATTTTTCATTTACTTGCATTAATGACAGCCCTTTATTGTACACCGACATATCAACACAAAACTCAAATTGCAACTTCATCAAAAGAATTTATTGTCACATTATTGTGGATATGAAACTATTAGTACAACTGCTAACAAACAAATGGAGAAGTAAAACAGTTTATTACAGTCTCAATAATATTTTCTCTAACTTTCTGAAGCTAAAGGCTGTTTTACTGTTAATCAAGTCTGTTCCACTTTCCTTTATGACGACCCACATCACTATAGTTGCAGCTGGATAAACATGACATAAAATAGGAAAGAATTACACTGCAATAGAAAAAATCCTGTGCAGTTCGTGATGTGGGTATAGAAGAATAAATCAACTATAATCAAGCTGTAACATTTTCCTTCTACTTTTAGGGAATGATCATCACTGTAAACCACCATATTATAAATGAAAATAACAACTTCTATATCCAAAGGTAGTCCTAGATTTTCATCTTAACAGAAATGTATCAAGTGGCCCAAAACAAGCAGCATTTGGAAAAGCTGAGAGAAGACTCATGGCCATCCCATTAGCAGCTTTCCAGGCAGTTCCTTAGTTTCTTGAAGAAGACATACTAGAAAATGCATGACAACGTTGAGACGTACATATAAATACAATGCATACATAGAATGAAATGCATACTTTACATCCACTTCTATATGTAAAGATTGGGAAGGAATATGCATCTTTCTGATGGAGTATATCTTAAAGAATTAGCACCATGCATGTTCTGCTCTGAACTGGTACTATAAGGTGTGAGACAGAAGCAGAAAAAAAATAGAGCTTGGTCCATGAAAAAGATTATTCTTCTGCCCTCCCCATGAGCAGTCTGAGAGAAACTGAGAGTTGCAGTACTCTGCAGTTGCAGTTGTAGTGATAATACTTCACTTTGTCTCTTGACGTCCACATTCCTATTTCCATGCATCCCTAACACTGTGTTTACATGGCGCACCTAGAGCAAGTCTGCCATTCTTTTCTGCACACTTCAACCCTGCCGATCCATGAAAACCTCAGAGAAGTTAGGTTCAAGGAGTGGAGGGAGTAGAGTCTCCAATCAGGCACAGTGTCTGCAAGACCTGCAGCATCCCTGCAGCCTACCACCAGACCTCACAGCACTATATCCCACATGCTGGGCATGGCAGACGGCACTAGAGGGGAATCCATAGCATCCCAGAATTGCAGTCAAAGCCCAAGACATATGAATGCATATGAATGGGTGTGTTGGCCTGAAGAAGCTGCAAAATGGTGGATTTTTTTTTCAGATGACATAAGTTGGGAACAAGTAGGGTTTTACTGTTTTCTGCAGTAAGGAAAAAAAGAGTAAAGTAATTGAAATAGCAAAAATGTTTCCCTTCTGTCTGCAAGAAGCACATAGCATTTTCTTCTATTTTTATTAAAGTTATTAAATCAAACTTATCATTGATTTTTTAGGCAGACAACCTTCCCTTATCATGCTCCAGAATATCTTTCAATTCTACAGAGCCTATTTTCTATAAATATCTTTCTCTTTTTAATGCATTTTAATATCAATAATTTCAAGGACTATTCTGGAAAAAGAACTATAGAAAAGTGCCTCACTTTTTAATTAACATTACTGTACAATGCCCCATCCAGCATTAAAATATCTGTGTATAAGTTGTAGAATCATAGAATAATAGAGTCATGGAATCCTTAAGGTTATAAGAAACCTTTAGAGATCATCTTGTCCAACCCCTGCACATGCAGGGTCACCTAGAGCATGTGGCAGAGGGCTGCATCCAAGTGAATTTTGAAGATCTCCAGAGAAGGAGACTCCACAGCCTCTCTTGGCAGCCTCTTGCCACGCCAGATATCTTTATTAAGCTATTTACTTAATTTTTGTTTTCTTTGTAAATCTTCCCTTTTTTCTTCGTCTTTTTAGTAGTCAAAACTGTTTTCATAAACTGGGAAAGACATTTGCCTCCTGGTGAACCCCCCACAGTGATTCTAAGTTCTGCACACCACTCTAGAGCTTCATATAAAGGAGTTTAATTTCCTCTCAGTTCATTTGAGGTTTTACTTTGGTCAACAACTGCACTGCCTAAGTGATAAATCCAAAACTGCCATTCAATAATGAAGAGGTACAGGGCTAAGGTAAGTTACAGCACCCTCTGAAGATTTTGAA
The DNA here is from genome assembly GCA_013398315.1 of Nothoprocta pentlandii. Taxonomy (NCBI): domain Eukaryota; kingdom Metazoa; phylum Chordata; class Aves; order Tinamiformes; family Tinamidae; genus Nothoprocta; species Nothoprocta pentlandii. Next base: position 471,764 of record VZSG01000271.1, on the reverse strand, counting down.
AGAAGTCTGTAACTGAATAGGCACAAAATACTTAAATGGACTTGAGTTTCAAACTGTCACTAAATGTTCAAAAAGACCACCTCAGATTTCAACCTGATAGTTATAAATAATTGAAATTTAAGCTATATTTCCTAATTTCTTTCTAATCCTAAATTATAATTTAAATGAAATTTAAACCTAGCTGCGTATAATTCTTAACAGAGCTCACTTGACCTACTAGAACACTGACAGCTAAAAAAAAAAAAAAAAAAAGTCTAGGTAAAAGAGAGTTAATTTTTAAACTGAAAATTGCCAAAAATGATTTTTCATTTTAAAATTTCCATTTCTTTTTTTTTCCTTCTAAAAATTGTATTCACTCTTGCTGCATATGTCTCTCTCAAAAGGGTATTGTTTAAATCACAGTGAAATAGCCTATTCTGATTCTTTCTAGAGAGGATGATAATTAGCCAGAGATATCTTTGATTAAAAGCACTACTTCTACAATTTGGGGTGGATCTTTTGATCTTCAGCTTGTATCACCATTTCCTTGGCCGTTATCAGACCTCTTCACAGAAAGTCTCCATTGTAAAAGTCAGTTTGCCTTGTAAGGGATCTTTCGACACTGAACAACTCTTTTTCTTGAAGCAAATACTCAGAAAACTCATCATCAGCTATGTGATATATTTCAAGTTTATTTCATGATTGTTTCATTTTATGGGGATCAGCAGTTTTTAATGAATTGACTTTTAGGAGAAAGAAAAAAATCCACTGCACAGAACAATATATCAAAATATTTTTTTTCTATGAATCCGTTAAAAAATCTCATTTTTTTGTTTTCTCTGGCAAATTATATAAAAATCACTCTGGAAACTTGGGGCATTACTCTTTCAGTAAAAAGTATTCCTTTTCTCATTCGAGTTTGTTTTTACTTTTGAACACATTCTGCTAGATGCACACACCACACCACTACTCTTCCCATAGCACCTATGTGAAGGTGTGTGAAGGATTGAAATTCTTTATTTCTCAGCTTTGAAGACAGTGTTGAACAAAGCACTTCCAGAAATGCATAACAATCAGAAATCCAAAGAAGACCAAGGCTTTTCTTTCACTCCGAGAAACAAAAATAATCATTAATCCTGCAATTAGGAAGATGGGCTAGATGTTTTGCACTACTTGCAAATTGAGGAAAACTTACATGCTGTAGGAGGCAGCAGTTTTTTAACTTATCTCACTCTTTCAAGCAAGAATATTGTTAGATATAATTTTTTCCCTGGTAAAATCTCATGCTTTTCCTGACCTTAATACACAATTGACTCACAAAACAAAACATTTCTTTTATTCTATATTCTGTCTCTATTCATAGAACTGACCCTGGATAGGAAAACTCACTACCCTTCTTAGACATCATCAGCACCTCCATTTTGCTTTTCTTATAGATTAGAGATATGATTAATTTCTACTTGATTATATAATATTGATTTAAGTAGTCTTGCAGAACTCTTTAGCTACTTTTCCATTTTCAACACTCTATAAATCAATATGAAAATAAATCCTAACATATTTTCTTTAAAATCCAAGAGTTGAAGTTAGTACGGGAATCAATATATCCCGTCTTTGAAACCAGCCTTCTGTTCTAAGATATTTGTCTAACATCTTTAATCAATACATTTCCAGAGGGAAATTTCAACCAAACTAAGATAAATGACTAAAACAGATGGACTAACCATCACTCTTCAAATATTGAGTTCTATTCATTCACTTCAGAGTAAGTATAGCTCTCCTAGAAAAACCACCTAAGTTTTAGGTAACAAAGACAAGACTCAGACTGCAATTTTCAGGGACTGTTTGACGTAAATTTACAAAGAGGTGTATTTCTTTTAAGAATAAATAGTAAATATTGTAAATTTTAGCAAAGTTTAAGAATCAGGTGCTTCTTGTGTGGATGTGTTCTCCCTTGCCTAGTATACAATTTTGTTTAATGACGTTTAGAATCATAGAATGAATCATAGAATGCCCAAGGTTGGAAAGGGACCTCAGAGGTCATCTAGTCCAACGCCCCTGCTCACGCAGAATCACCTAGAGCATGTGGCACAGGGCTGCGTCCAAACGGGTTTTAAAGATCTCCAAAGAAGGAGACTCCACAACCTCTCTGGGCAGCCTGTGCCAGGGCTCTGTCACCCTCACTGCCAAAAAGTGTTTTCTCAAGTTCCTGTGGAACTTTTGGTGCCTCAGCTTGTGGCCCTTTCCTCTAGTCCTATCGCTGGCCACCACTGAAAAGAGGCCAGCCCTATTCTCCTC
>VZSG01000271.1:446355-456930 GCA_013398315.1 Nothoprocta pentlandii | reverse complement strand
ATATATTTCACCAAGATATTATTCATAAATAATATAATTCACCAAGATCATGCACAACTCTCTGTTGATTAATTGATTGCCATGTGGTCGAGGGATTTTCTTTTGCTTGCTGATTTAAAAAGAGCTCACTGATTGAAAGAGATTCTGCTTTATTTATCTGTAGATAAAGCAGCATTTTCTTTCAGTTGAGAATACAAGATTAGTAATGGAGAACAGCAGGAACAACAATACCAAAAAAAATATCAGAAGGCTTTATAAACAGACTGAATTTTAGGTAAGTGAAAGCCCCCAGTGAATAACATACCTCCTGTGTAAAACTGGACCCTTAGTAGTATCTCAGAAATTAACCGTTAGGTCTGCTCCTTGCTAGGGGACACTTACTGACTTCTAGAGCCTGGAGGTTCTCTCATGTTCTTTGTTAGCAGTCCAACATGTAGATAGGGCTTTACACCACCACTTCTGAAGAATGAATGTTAAGAAGAGATAAGATTTTTCTAGCTAAGGGGTAGGAACTTCACCACCAGCTTTACAAAGCCTTGAGGACAATAGCTTATGTCATCACACCACGGTATGTTTAGCTAGATGTGTGAAACTGCTAGCTCCAGTTTCTACACCATGCAGTGCAGATTTCATGTCTTCATGTCATCTTTTGAGAAAATTTATTTCCTTCCACCACAGCACTGATCCAGCAGATGTTCTTTAAACAGCAACTCTAAGCATCTGTAGAGCACATGACATGCCCATCACCTTCAGAGAGATCAGTTTTGAGCTCTTAGAATTTAGGCATTGCATTTTCACTCAGGAGAAACTGTATCACATCAGCGTAAGAATTAATAAGACAACAGCAGAGTCAAATCATTTGTAATATCAACAGATATGTGTTTATTGTGATGACCAATTACTTTGACTGGAACGACTTTTTATGACTCTCTCCAAAATGGAACGAATAGTGTGTATTTAAGTGCCAGCCATATTACAAGCATTAAATAGATCGTTCGAATTCAGGGTCTTTTGACTATAGGATGACAAGAAGCCTAGAGACTTCACCCACATCATTTTCCTTTTAGAATTCTGTCCTCGCTCTTTGATGCATATTGATTTATTGACAAGTCCAGATGGTTATTATCCACTTGGATAAATCAGTTCACATAACTTTTAAAATTCATTTTGCAATACCACATGAGTAAATTATTGCTGATTTGAGGGATTTGGGTTTTGTCTTTTTTTTTTTTTTTTTTTTTTTTTTTTTTTTTTTTTTTTTGAAGAGAAATGAATCGTTTTTAATGGACCAAAGGAGATAAAATACTAATATTTTAGGAAGTGAAAGCAGTACATCCATTCTGTGACCATATGCTTGATAATGAAGTCAAGGTCCTGCAGAGACAAAATAGCAATTATATTTTGGGCAACTGAAAACTGAATAGAGGATTTCAGGATCTAGTTACTACAGTATTCACATACGCATGCAAGTAGATTGAGCCACTTCTAGTTCTCTGTTTAATCCTCTGAAAACACTCATCCTTTTGGTGTTTTGCCACTTTGTTTGGTTTTGGTTTTATTTCTTTCACAGCTGGATTGTGTCATGAAAGTCAATGTAAGTCAGATATACAGGAATTTTGCAACATTGGGACTGTTTCCAGCTACAGGATTTAAACAACTATGCTTCATTTTAAACACTTGATATTGCAAGAAATTCTGAACAATCATTAGTAATATAACTTTAAGATTTTATGCTATAGACTGGTAATTTTGATAATGGAATTTAATGGGGTGAAAAGGGAAGTCTTGAAGATTTAATGAAATGTATCTGTACAAGACTCAACTTGATATAAAACATTGTAAACTGTGCATTAAAAAAAATCATCTGTCAGCCATNTTTTTTTTTTTTTTTTTTTTTTTTTTTTTTTTTTTTGCTTTGCTTGTTAAATAATAGCTGTTTGAAGTTGCAAATGCCAGCAGCAACAGAAAAGAGCACTTCTTTAATGGGCAGATATTCTCCAAACATAAAGTTCTAATAAGAAAAAGATGATGGAGTTTCATTCTGAAAGCTGAGAAACTGTTAATTGTGATACTAAAGGAAAGAAATGAATAAAAAAAAAAAAGTTGTTCATTTCCAGTCCAGATGCCACATAATGGAAGGGGCCTGTAAAGTGCACACAGAAAGGTTTTGTTTTTTCTTTCCCCTTTTACTGAACAAACCAATTCTGTTCATTCATTGATGCTAAGTCACTTTTTATAGTTAAGTCAAACTTTCTGATGCTTTGGTTTTCCCTGCTCTTTCTGAGCAGATACCTGAGGCAGAGCACAGGTAATGAAAAGCCTTGTCAGATCTTCAAAGGGGCTGGCCAGCAGGCCAGGGCTAAGAGCCTGGTGCTACCAGGAAAGCTACATTTGAATGAATAACAAACCTCTTTTAGGGGACAATCGGCTTCGGAAAGGCTCATTTCTATTCTCTCTCTCATTGTCTTTACCCTTATTCTTTCCACCCTCCCCTGCCCCTCATTATTCATCAAAGTAAAAATCTCAAAGAATATGAACATCCAGAGCAGCAATGGTTAGTAGAATTTTCTCACAGTGTTTGTATCAGGTGAACTTAACATCTGGCAGTTCAGCATGAATAGTGAGATATAAGAAGATTGTATTAATAAACTAATACTGCCACACAATTGAATTTGCACTCCGGAGCTCAATCATGATGCTATGAATGAGTTTAAAACTGGAAGTAGAATAGTCTTCATTAAGGTTTTGGACCAAATACAGAATTATTAGATCTGTAACTTTAATAAGAAAGTAGAAACGAGAACATTTGTTTTCATTCTTACTTTTTTTCGTTTTTTTAACTCCCAGGTTTATGTGAACAAAAGGCTACTGTTCTTCCCACATATTACATTCACTAGACTGAAAGCCCCAAGACTGTCTGTAGCTGTTTTCAAATCTTTTAATGGAAATAAGTCAAACAATGGCATCTATAAGGCATTTTGCCTTTTTTCTCATTGTATAGCATATTTTCACCTTTTAGGTGAGATGAGATTAACAAACTCTGAAAAAGATATGGGAAATTAAAAAATTATTCCTCTGAAACACTACTATATTTTTTCACTATTTGATTGAAACCGCTTATATCAATAATAACAAAATAAAAATATTTGAAAAAGAGAAAAAAATGAAATTATTTAGTCCAGATTCTTCTTTTAACAGAAAGAATCATGCTAAAAACTCAGTGACTCAGTGCTACTAGAAAGTTGCCACACAAAATAGGATTTATTTATACATATATTTATTTATTTATAGATGTTTTATGTTGATCCAGTGTCCCCTCATCAATGCTTACTTCCAAATTAGAAGCCTTAACATAAAATATTAAAATACTTCTTATCTTTGTAGATTTTGATCTCAAATGAATCTTTCTATCCACAGCAAGGCACACCTGGAAAAGTGCACAGCACAAACACCAAGTGGATGCACAGAAAAGGAAGGAAAAGATTCCTTCCTCTTATTGTCTGTAATAGCATATCCTGTAGGAGGAAAACACTGACAGGCAGAAAACAATCTACAGTCTCAGGTGTATGCATTGTTAGACAAATACTTAATGCCTCTGTGCTGCAGCCAAGGCCTAGTCTGTGCCCCCTTCACACACTTCTGTCTAACATATGACACACTGTAGTAATGGTAATGGTACACTATTTGTGTATATTTTAAATTCTCATTTCAAACATACCATAGGATCTTCCAGAAAAAAACTTTTAACTGCTGTCTGGCCCGGAATCAGTCCTGCACTGATCTTGCACCTGAGTACAAGAGCTTTACTTAGGCACAGCGGAGAGTCAAGCCCTAGAGGTTTAAATGTGAAGCATTAAGTTACTTCTCTGTACAACTATATTGGCAGAAAAATAGAATAATCTTGTCCTGTGTTACATCTCTCTCTCTCTCTCTAGTGATTTGAGCAGCTTATTCTCCTCCCAATACAGAGCTCGTTCTACAGAGCTCGTAAATTTTTTTTTCTGTGCATTTTTCTCTGTCCCTGATAAACTCAATTCATGCTACAGATGCCTCAGTGCTTGCACATCTGAAGTTACATCAGCTCATCTGTAAGCCTCTCATCACTCTTAATCATAATTAAAAACTACAACTGCTACTTCAGCTCTGACAATTTCTACAGAGTTCTACAGAGCACTGTGCCAGCAATATTGCTATGCAAGCAATAACTAATGTAAAACAATCTTCATTCTCTCTTACTCTCTCATCACTAGTCACTATCATAATTCTCTTCTCAAAGTCTGGGAAGATGAGCTGTGTTGTGCTATATGCTCTTACAGACCAGCTAGAAAAGGGAGTTCACACGCAACACATGCTGAGGGCTCACATGCCTTTAATGCACTACTAGATCATTTAATACATTACTTCAATTTCCAAAAAGTTTAAATACTCATTGCATTTGTTTAGGGAAGACACTTTCCACGTAGTTAGCCTTATGTCTTTGCTTTCTGGGTATGTAGGGGGTTAATTATGGGTAGAGAGAGGTTCTCCACTTCAACCAATATCACTTTTTTTCTTCCCCTAGACATTGAGATTTTTTTAATGCAAGAAATTTTAGACAGATGTGCTATGGCCAAGATCCTGGAAATCTTGATGTGCATTTTAAAGGCTGAAAATATTCAGATAACATTTGCAAATCAAGTGAAAAATCCAGTCTGCCATTTTCTTTAGTTTTTTGAAAATATCACAGAATCACAGAATGGCAAGGTTGGAAGGGACCTCTAGAGATCATCTAATCTAACCTTCCTGCCCCTGCAGGGACACCTAGAGCATGTGGCACAGGGTCACAGCCAGGCAGGTTTGAAGATCTCCAGGGAAGGAGACTCTACAACCTCCCTGGGCAGCCTCTTCCAGGGTTCTGGCACCCTCACAGTGAAGTTCCTCCTCACATGCAGATGGAATTTCCTGTGTTCCAACTTACACCCATTACCCCTTGTCCTATCACTAGTCAACTGAGAAGAGTTTGACCCCTTCCTCCCTCGGTTCACTCTTAAGATATTTATACATATTAATCAGATCCCTTCTTAACCTTCTCTTCTCCAGGCTAAACACGCCCAGACCATTTAGTCTTTCCTCAAATAAGAGATGCTCCAGTCCCTCAATCATCTTTGCCACTCTCCTTTCTAGAAGCTCTACATCCCTCTTATGCTGCGGACCCCAGAACTGCCCCCAGTACTCCAGATGCGGCCTCCCCAGAGCTGAGCAGAGGGGCAGGATCCCCTCCCTCCACCTGCTGCCAAGGATCCCATTGACCTTCTTGGCCACGAGGGCACACTGCTGACTCATGGTTAACTTAGTGTCAACCAGGACTCCCAGGTCCCTCTCCATGGAGCTGCTTTCCAGCAGGTCAACCCCTAATCTGTCCTGGTGTCTGGGGTTATTCCTGCCCAGGTGCAGGACCCTGCACTTGTCCTTGCTGAACCTCAGGAGGTTCCTCTCTGCCCAACTCTCCAGCCTGTCCAGGTCCCTCTGGATGGCAGCACAGCCCTCCGGAGTGTCGGCCACTCCACCCAGCTTGGTGTCATCTGCAAACTTGCTCAGGGTGCACTCCGTGCCCTCGTCCAGGTCATTGATGAACAGGTTGAACAGCACTGGGCCCAATACTGACCCCTGGGGGACACCACTGGTCACAGACCTCCAAATGGACTCTGCCCCATTTATTACCACCCTCTGAGCTCTGCCATGAAGTTAGTTCTTGATCCAACTCACTGTCTACCTGTCCAGTCCACACTTCTGGAGCTTTCCTATGATGATATTACGGGAGACAGTGTCGAAAGCCTTGCTGAAGTCAAGGTAGACAACATCCATGGCTCTCCCATTACCCATCCAGCCAGTCATCCCATCATAGAAGGCTATCAGGTTCATCAGACATGACTTCCCCTTGATGAATCCATGCTAACTACTCCTGATCACCTTCTTCTCCTTCACATACATAGAGATGTTCTTTTGGATGAGCTGTTCCATCACGTTCCCAGGGATGGGGGTGACACTGACTGGCCTGTAAAACGTAATATGTATAAAAGGATATTTTTAAATGGACTAATGTAATGCCAAGCAAGCAATACACATATGATTTCTTCAAATACTGTCTTTAGTTTGCTTCCACAACTGCATACAGAAATTCTATTTTTAGATGAAACCATCAGTTCTGTTTTAGAAGTTGCAGTTCGTAAAGGTAAGGAAAAATAAAGAAAGCACTATAAATCATTATTTGGCTCAATCAAGTCCATAGTAAATTTCAGAATGTATCTTAAAAACTGTAAAACCATATGTAAGAACACTAAACAATAGCACTGAAGGGGGAAAAAATACAATTTCACGGCAGCACAGCTGTACAGCTATAGAGAGTGGCTGGAAAAAGGGTTTAAAAAGAACCTGAAGTCAGATTACACTCTTCATAAGTCCATTTAAATCTACTTTACTCAACTGATCTCTAATCTATGCAAAAGTGTTATGATAAGATTTATACTACAGCAATAGAAGAAAACAACATCTGCAAACAATCTAAGTATACAGAAAAATACAGGAGCCATTATTGCAATAGTTGTAAGCCCAGCCATCAACACCTGTGAATTAGTTTTTGTCAATGTACTACTCCAGCTGCAAGAAACTACATAAAATATTCTTACTGGCCCATGACAAGCTACCCTTTACACTTCATCTATAACTACATCTGTTGCTTAAAATGAGTAGGAAAACGTGACAAAAGGCAATTGAAAAAAATAAAGTTTCAGAGAATCTGAAAGAGGTAACAACTTCTTTAACTTCTACACATTCACCTTCTAAGTGATTTGCTAGATTGCATCCTAGTAGTTAAGAACCAACTCTCTTTCCCTCCCCAGTGGAACTACATTGCACAAGCTCCCTAATGTGGGTCTGACACTTCAGTACCTGCATCTTTTTCATATATACTAGAAACTGTCTTGAAACTAAGCAGAAAAAAATGGAGATTAATGCAGGAGAAAATACCCATATTTTGCTTGTGAACTTGTCCATATATACAAATACATTTTTATAGTTGTGTCTATATATACATCTAGTTATACATGCAAATGTATATTACATATAGAAAAGAGTTTTTATATATATCATTAAAATACAAAATAATAAAATATGTATGTTTTACCTTCTTCACGGTGAGAGTGAGAACTGTCAAAGGAAAACTAAAGACAGACCTTGCCAAGAATCATGAAAGGAAAATTGGAAGCCAAGAATGTTGCAAAAAGCAAACAGATCTGGCATATTTGTACCTGTAGTATCTCTCTGGACTTTGGGACTCTTTAGGGAACGATCTTAGATGCACTGGTATTCACAGGGACACTGTAACTTTCTTTGCTTGGAATTCTGGCTTAAGACTAAAAAATAAATTGCATCATTTCAAGATTCAAATAAATGTTTTACCTCCGTTGGTAAAATTACCTTCCTTCAGTATATCCAAGTCATATAGTTATCAGACAAACTGGACTGTGCAACTCATTTCTTCATGTTTTTCTTTTGAAGAAGTCATCTTAGGTCATTTTAGTTATAATACCGTCCAGTCTTTTTATACCATGAAAGTATAAAATATATACTAGGTCCATACTAAATTTCTTCTCTTCAGCTATTCTAACATGGAGCATATTATTAAAAAAGGCAGGCAACAAAAAGTAGTCTCTTTTTTAATGCTCTAAAGTATATTACTAACATATCAAAATCTTCTGGCAAGCTATACATTGATGGAAGATATTAAAGAGCAAAGAATAAAATATCTGCAATATTTTTCTTTTCAAACAACTGGAGAAGATGAGGAATTCTCAAATTTGTAAATACATCACCTTCATTATACTGGTTTTCTTTTTCTTTAAACTACTGACACATTACTTATAGGGAGTCTTACCCTCTGTTGTTTCAAAAGCTGCATCACATAGTCACCTCCATAAATGTTTCAAATACTCACCACCTAGTCTCACTGTAGAGACATAATTTTTGGCTTTACTTTCCCCTCAAAGTTTCAGGAATAAAGAAACAGGAACATCAGTCCTAATTATGGGATTTCTTTTGCAACAAAAGCAGCACATAGCAAAGCAAATACAGACAAGTTTTTGAGAATTATTGCTTCTGTCTTTCTAAAAGGAAGGACAGGACCAAACCTACACAAAGATCATTGATTTGTCCAGTAGTTTTTTGGACCTCCTCACACTGGAAGCCTTCAGAAAATTGTACTCTGATTTTTGCAAAGATATTCTATTTTACTTTACTGTGCTCTCTTGCAGTGGAAGCAGAGTACAGGGAGAGTTGCACTTCAAATGATGATGGGAATATACTTGATTTTGACACCTGAGATATGCAGGAAAAGACATCCTGATGGAAAAAAAAAAAAAAAAAAAAAAAAGTATATGCTTCCCTGGAAAACACCTTTTCACCTTTTGCTTCTCTTGTCTTCATAAAACAGAGAAAGGATCAAAGACAAAAGTGTAGCATAGCAGCTATTTTTATCATTGCTTAAGTCACATTTACTTCTGTTCTCCTTGGCAGCAGACTAAAGTGATAGGATCTTTTTGAAAAAGCAAGACTGGAATAGCAAGACTTTAGTCAGTGACATTGTTTTTTCCCCTAAAGCAGCAGGATGGTGCACTTACCAGACAACTGAGTACAGCAAATTTTATGTGCACATGGCTTTCCAAATGTAAGGGAGACACAATATCTACTTCTGTAACTGAGTACTGGATTAGACATTACACTGTTCATAAACTGGAGAATGATTATAGCTTTTCTGGAAAGTCTAGTTAAGGGACCTTACTGTGCAGGATTTTGGAAATGGAAAAAAAAGAAAGCAATCCAGCTTCATAAGTAGCCATCTCTACCACATACTTTTAGACATATCTACTTAGTTTTTGGAAATATGATGTGATGGTATGAGCTATGCCAGTGACTATTTATAGTGCATATATAGATTGCATAGACTGGATCTTCTTTCCTACTGACTGCATTTCTGGATCTAATTGAAGTCATGCGTTCTTCTGCTGCACCTACTTAGAACAATAAAATTCAGATGACAATGAGTCTAGTTACCCAGACGATTTTTTCAATGAAAAATATAAAACATATCCCATTGACGGAACTACTGAGTACTAAATTCTAATTAAAAAAAAAAAGCCAATATCCTCGCCAAGTGATAACACACATTTCTGCAAAATATATTTGCAGAAAAGTAATACATGTGTCACAATATCACAACATATTTGTTGGTTGTCATCACTGCAAAGTAAGGCTCTATGATCTCTGAATGGCCTTGGTGGTAAAAAAGTCCCAAATGACTGCAAAAAGTTACATTGTTCTACAAAAAGGGCAAAAAGGAAAAAACAGACCAGTCAGCCCACTTCAGTCACTGGAAAGATTCTGTGATGGATCTTCATGGAGACTGTTACCAGGAGACGAAGGTGAAAGGGAAAGATCAAAATGGATTTACTGAGGGTAAATCATGTTTCATCAACCTGATCATCCTTTATGATGAAACAACTTTCTCACCAGATAACGAGAGAACGGTGGACATCACTTACCTTAACAGATGTGACATGGTCTCACACAACAAACTCATAAGGTACAGAATGGGCAGATAGATCACAGCTGCATTGTTGAGTTCCAAGAGTGGTGATCAACAACATGCCAGAAGCTATCACAACCAGAGTTGTTCAAGGTTTGTATTGAGTGCAATACTACTCGATATATGGTCTAGCGGGAAATGTGAAGGTTGGGGGCAGTCTGTGATGCAGTGGCCACGAGATGTCGGAATTCACGATCCTGCGTGGAGGAAGTTGGGCGAGAAGTAGGATAGCTACCCTGGACTTCAAGAGAGCCAACTCCAGCTCCTTGGAGCAGTCCCCTGGGTCAGAATCCTAGAAGGAAAGGGGGTCCAGGAGAGCTGGCTGATATTCAAGCACCACTTCCTCCAAGCTCAGGATAGGTGTATTCCCACAAAAAAAGAAGTCAAGTAAGCAGGGCAGGAGACCTGTCTGGATGGGTAAGGAATTGCTGGGCAAAGTGAATGAGAAAAAAAGAGTGTACAGCTTGTGGAAGAAGGGACAGGCCACGTGGGAGGAATACAGGCGCATCGTCAGAGAATGCAGATGCGAAACGAGGAAGGCCAAAGACCGGGTGGAATTAGAGCTGGCGAGGCAAGTCAGAGACAACAGGAAGGGTTTCTATGTCAGCAGCAAGAGGAAGAGGAGGGAAAATGTTAGTGCACTGCTGAATGGGGAAGGGGCCTTGGTGACGGAGGATGCCAAGAAGGCAGAGTTACTTAATGCCTTCTTTGCCTCTGTCTTTACTGCTAAGGCGGCCCCCCATGAACTGCAGGGCTCAAGTGGAAGAGAGTGGGCTAGAGGAAGACCTTCCGCGGGCTGAGAAAGATTGGGTTAGGGATCACTTAGGCAAACTGGCCACTCAAAAATCTATGGGCCCAGATGGGATGCACCCAAGAGTGCTGAGGGAATTGGCCGAGGTTGTTGCTCAGCCTCTCTCCATCATCTTTGGGAGGTCCTGGAGAGCAGGGGAGGTGCC
>VZSG01000271.1:417773-445643 GCA_013398315.1 Nothoprocta pentlandii | reverse complement strand
GCACCAGGACAGATTAGGGGTCAACCTGCTGGAAAGCAGCTCCACGGAGAGGGACCTGGGAGTCCTGGTTGACACCAAGTTAGCCATGAGTCAGCAGTGTGCCCTTGTGGCCAAGAAGGCCAATGGGATCCTGGCTGCATCAGGAAGATGTTGGCAGAAAGCAGTGTGTCCTGGCAAAAATGAAGGCCAATGGCATCCTGGTCCACATCAAGCAGAAGTATAGCCAGCAGACCAAAACATGGAGTTATCCCACTTGGTATTTTTTAGACCACACATGGAGCACTGCATTCAGTGTTTGTCCCTAGTTCAGAATAGCCAATAAAAAAGAGAACATCTAACAAAGGAGAGCTTTCAGGATGATTACAGGGTTAGAGAAGTTGACATAAGAAGAAAGGTTGAAGAAACAGAGTTTGCTCAGCCTTAAGAAGAGATGGCTCGGGGGAATCTATTCACAACCTTCTGGCTTTTAATAGTTAGTTAAAATATGGAGGCACTCCCTTCACAAGAGTAAAATGACAGGAGAAAGGGCAATGGGCCCTCCCAGAAAAACATACTTAATCCTGAGAGCAGCTAAATATTACAATAGTTTGCTCCAAGAAGAGTGTCCCCGCTCTGAATCTGACTCAGCAGGGCCCTGGATAACCTAGTCTAAGCTCTGCTTTCAACAGAAGATGGGACCAGGTGATGCTCAGAGTCCCCTGTCAGATTACACATTTCTGTAAGGCAAGGTAGATAGATTATGTAAATCAGGAGAAAAGACAGTCATCAGTTCTTAAGTGATGCACTGACCATGGTGTGAGCCTTGTGTGGGATTGATTTCAAGCTCTGACAAAACAGGTTAGAGTGAGTCATTAGACTGCCAGAGGGTCAAATGAGTCACAATGAAATGGTAAAAGCAAAAATGCTATCTTTAACCTCTTTGCTGTCTGTGGTACTATACTACCCCTTTTCAAAGCTTGTCTTGTAGACTACAGTCATCATTCTGCTCTATTTTGAGAGACTTACATAGAAACTTACATTTATATTTAAAATGACAAGGACTCCTACAAATACAGTTTGAGGTTTACCTATGTTTGCTCAGCCAACACTTCCCAAGAAAACAATACAGTTGCATCAGATTTTTGTTGCCTCTGTCAGAAATTAGAAGACTGACTCACCTGTATTATTATAAAGCTCAAGCTAGCAGACTGAAGAAACTGAAAAGGCCCTAAGTCATCTATCCACAAAGCTAGCCAATGCACAGCTAGCCAATAAAGTTATTATTGACTTTGCCCTAAAATAGATACAGATCTATAAGTCCTATTCACAGACTTATTCCCTCATTGTGATGTTGGGAATTCACAGTAAACCTTATTCTGTACCACACAATGACAAAAGAGTCTTCCTGTTGATTATGCTTTCCCAAGCCAACCCTTTTTTAATGATCTTTCATAAATCAGACAAATGCTAATTTAGAACACCAGTAAAAGTCATCATTTTCTTCTACTACATTTATAAATAACTCTGTAACAATCTTCATTATATTTCCATCCTGAATGAAAAGGTTAGTGATAACATGGCAATGTAAAAAAGGGAAGGTGACCTAATTTAGCTTTACCTCAAGCAGTTCTGCTATCAGTGGAGTCACTCCCACTAAAAACATGCTAAATCCTTTGAACTCATGTATCATACAAAAACAGGCTATAAAATCCAAAGTATCACAGTAAAGGCATAAAACTACTTAGAGATATCTTACCAGTCTTCACGCCCAGGAATTTTACTGTAAACTACATAGTGTCTATCCAGCTATTCACATTATCAAATTGAAAAAAAAAACAGAGGAAAATTCTTGTAAATATTTGCTGTTAAAGAATGTGTATTGTTTAATCATCAGCAGAAAATGCTTTCTATTTTAAATGGACGCATACACTATTAATTCTTACCTGTGTATGAAACAAGACTTTGAGGGCAGTTTCTGGAAATCTGTAACAAGTTGTGCCAAAAAAGTCATCCAATATTTATAGATTTCACAAGAACAGGGAACAAAATAAGTAATACCCAATTTTGTTGATGTAAACAAACCAATTAGTACTGTTTGCTAGGTGTTACCTCATGCAGGTGGCATTTATTATTTATCTTCAAATGAACTTCATTAAAAAATTGAACTTTCAGTTCCTGTTTTCTCATCACTTTCTCTTAATGGTACAGCTTTGATTAAAAAAAGAAATAGAACAAGGAGAGCAAAATGACACAACACTGAAGTACTAATTTTTAACAGTTAGAAACAGGCAGTATGCAGAATTTATGTGAAAACAAATTAGGAGCATTTTTGATAAGCTAAAATCTATGACATGAGCAAAATTAACCGAGCTATTTTATTACATGTTTGTCTAGTATACTTTACTTGAATTTGTTAATTTTTATAATTTGCTTCAAATTATGCAACATTTGCAAATTATTGCAGATTATACAATTATGCAACAGTGAACAGTCTGATCTAATAAGAGTAGATTCAGTATTTTCTAGGTAATCCTTCAAAAAGTAAAACATAAGCGAACATAATCCCTAGACTGTTTGCCTGCCTGCAGTTTTGTATCAACCTTCTAAATAAAGGCAGTTGTTATATTTGAAAGAGGAGTAAATTATTCTAAAATGAAGTAAAACTCTCTAGATTAAAAAGGCCATATTCATTCTCAGCTGTTTTCTTTGTCTCCACTTTAGGAAATTCAACAGTCTGTTATGTGCTTTTTGCCATATATTATTCTAAAAAATATTAAATTATTTACTTCTGAGATATACAGTTATGATTCCTTTTCTTTAAAATATTTTTATAAATATACATTTTAGTCATCAGAAAGAGAGGGGAAATCTTGTAGGCCCATAACTAGATGAATATGCTAACCACTAAGATAAATAAAAAATTTCACTGAAAATCCTCATAGGATTTAACTGTAACTGTAAATGCTCTTTTGATACACTTAACAGACATAAAATTTGAAAAAGGACATTTTTATGTAATTTTATAGCAGTTTTTTGAAACTAAATATTTTTAAAAGTCATAATAAGGCAATTAAAAATGACACACATTTCTTATCTGTAGACTAGCCTGTATGTTCTCTGTGAGCAAGTGCCCAGTTTCAAAAGAAAAACAAAAAAAAAAACCCACAGAATTCAAATTCACTGAATTCAAATTCACTGAAGTGACACCATGAGAAGGGAAACCAGTTACCATGCTACCATTCCCTGCCATGAAGATGTAGCATGGTAATGATTTTGCAGTGACAAATGACCCAGAGGCATACAGCACGGTAAAAATTGTTTTCACTGTATTTTCCTGAAAATTCAGAGAAAAATAATAGGAACTTCAATAAGACCTGCAAGACCACTAAAGGTGAAGAACTACAGTAGGATTGCCTGAAAAGCCTCAGGCTGGGTAAAAGCCAATTAGCCAAAATTGCCTGCGCTCTGCACCTTCACAAGTACCTGGTAAGAGTGTTACATGCTCACAGGATTTTCATATCGTATGTAGGAAACTGGCTTGGGGGAATCCTGCCTAATATACAGATGGTAAGACATTTTTCCCCAAAAGTTTTCCTTTCTTTTCCCAAAAGAAAACTTCTTCCATATTCTGGGCACTCACATCCCACAGATATTATGGACAAAAGAAAGGCAGGTACTTTTCCATTCAGATTTCAGATTTAAAATTCAATTGCAAACGAAACTGCAAGGGAACCTCCATGAAAATTAAGTTCTTTCATATTCACCTACCTTGCCTGTAACTGAATATAAGAAAAAAAAAAAAAAAAAAAGAAAAAAAAATAAAAAAAAAAAAAAAAAAAAAAAANAAAAAAAAAAAAAAAAAAAAAAAAAGAGAGAGAGAGAAATCTACTGGCCATTATTCAAAGATTTAATTAGCCAATTCTCCCTAAATACTTCAGAATAATTTTCACTATATTAGAATTTCTGGTGTACAAAAAGGGGGGGAGTAAATGACGGCATTTCAGCTTAGCCTTTTCAATCAAGACAAAAGATGCTCAGCCTCTTCATGCTGAAGTAATGGAGAAAGGAGTGTACTACTCCAAGCTTATGCAAATAGAGGTACTAAGGTGTCATGATTTGGAGGTAGGGTATCACAAGAGCAATCACTAAGACAGTAGTTTTTATCCAGGTGCTTGTGCCCATCTACATCTTGAGGTAGGTACCTAGGCAATTTCTTAGCACTGACACATGGCTCAGAGAGAGATGCATGTCATGGAGGATTTTTAATAATCCCGTCCTTAATTATTGCACTGAAAACAAGAATTCAATGAAAAACAAGAAGTAAATAATTTAAATTTAATTTTAAATTTTAATTTAATTAAAACAGTGGAAAAGTTATGAGTAAAAGAGTAAAAGAGCGTGGAGCTAGTCACCAATAGGGTAGTCTATGGGAAACTTTTTACAGTCCCAAAACTCTGTGCTAGTCCATGCTAGTGGTACTTGCTGGTGGGCATACACCTTCTCTCTTGTCTTACCTGATGATATTCCTTTAGCTGAAATTCACCCTACCAAAGCCAGTTTTATAAAATTGCTAATAAAAAATATTTGATGAATAAGCCTTCAGTTACACATACCTAAATGATAACACTACTGCTGTGTTTTGGGGAAGAGAAGGAGATAGAAGGGTAGAGAGAATAAAAGGTAAATAGCTTTCTGAAAATTAACAGGCATTGTCAAAGTAGTTTTTATTTTTTTCTTCATGCCAAAGCTTCATTTTTATTCCTTTCACTTCCCCAAAAAAGCCAATCCAAAAATTTCCAGAAAGCTCAACAAGTCATAAAATACATATGAAGAAGTTATACTCAGTAAATTCATAGTTACTTAGTCCTAAGTTTTCTTCTTCTTGAATTTCTTTTGTGAGCATTAATAGACACCGATAACTAGGTATCTGATTCATGATGTTTAAATTTCACATCATAGACAGTCTACTTAAAGAGCTATAGTTGGAATCTATTTTTGCCAAATTATCCATAAAAAGGCGCTGGGTGGAGACAGAGGGGAGTGGAGATCTTCACATAGCTGTCAATGTTGTATAAGGTGATATTCATATTAATACCCAAAATGGTACACAGAATCAAGTTTTACTGTTTTAGAAATGCAGTGAAATATACTGATTACATGGCTTTATAAAGTCTTTCATCCCTTTTAATACAGCCCAAAATATTCAATACTTTCAGTTCATTTCCAGAAAAAAAAAACTTATAATTTCTTTTAAAAGCACAGATATTAGGAAAAAGAAAGAAAAAATTCCTAAAATATTGCGAAGTAGAAGGTAAAAACATTAGAAAATTCAGTATTTTCACTTTTTAAAAAAATCTCCATCATATGCAAAGAAATCATATGCTTTCCTGGAGTTGTCAATATTTTCCTTGTCAATATTTTCCTTGTCAATATTTTGAAGCACTTGGGACAGACACCTGAACAGCAAGAACTTGTCATGACAAAACCATTATAACTTTTGTTAAATACTCTCCAGTATCCCAAAATAAATATAGAATGTGTTTTTCCACTGAAAGCACTAAAAAATATAACTGAAAATCATACAATGTATACATTATATCTCAGGGCAAATTTACAAATAGAGAAGTACTACATTTTAGCACCAGCTAAGCTGGTGTAACAACTGTTTAAATGCTGTGAAGATATGTTGTATTACCACTCTTTGAAGGTATATTCCATAAATGAACCTGATACAGAAACAGATGCTTAAATAAGCAGTCTTAAATTTCTCATTGCATTGAACTGTTTAGCAAAATCGGAAAGCTTTCTTTCCCATCTTGATTAGCCAACTATTGAATAAGTGGCTTGTAAGCCAGTTTCAAAGTGTCTTTTCTCTGTTTCTGGACCACAACTTCTCAACTAACTTCCCAGTTAACTATCTGTAAGTAACCTTTTGCATACTAAATTCATACTTAAAGTAAATTAGAAGTAATTTTAGTGATTTTTATGGCCTTTATCTAAAACAGCTACTTACCTAGTCTTGACCTAGGTTATGCACTATACACCCACTTATGATCATATTACCATTCTTTTTGATATCATGAGTTTGTTTGCAACCACAAGGACTTACATCACATTTGTAAATTTTTGATTAATGCTTACAGTCATTGTTTAAAATATAGATTACTGAATGACATCTAATTAATATATTTTATCAGGTAGTCCTCTGGTAGAATCTAATCATATTAACAGACTTCATGGTGTTTTCTTTAGGTACCTCTCCTTATGGGGTTCCATCGGAATATATTTCCAGTGTACATTCCATACACTGAGTTGACAGGATGTCCTTAAGGGCCTGTCAAGTTTATCTCAGTATTCACTATTTACCTACCACTTATAATTTATGTCTAAGCATTTTTAACCTCTATATATTTTAACCTCTATATACATGATGAAAATATATTGTGCTACTTTGAATTCTGCAAAAATTCATATTATTCAGGAGAGAAGAACTTTCAGAGCCAACATGACCTCCGCTGTAGCACTGCCACAACACTCTGGTAACTCTAAAATGAAGTTACTTTTAACTGAATTATGACACATTTGCTAGAAACATATCTAAAGAGAGAGTGAAAAATTTTATATATATTTTGGTAAAATAAGTATTTCCTGCCTTTTACTTCCAATGTAAGGTTTCCATGAGCAGCTACCAAATACTGGGCTTTGTTTCTCTACAGCATTAAATCTGCCCCCATAAACACAGAATGATGCCATTTCTGCTTAAAAAAAAAAATTCTGTAAAGAAGAGATGCCATTAAGCACTCTGAAAGGCTCTCCTTGACTGAAGTACCCAAAGTAATAGTCAATTCAAATCCTTAAGAAAGTGAAAACCAACTTAAAATCAAGTAAATCTAGCAGACAGTTTGAGGTTCTGAAACAGTGAAGTATGAAAAACTTAGGATTTAGTTTAAATGAATAAAAAATTTTAACTAGAATTTAGAAAAAAAAAATCCTGCCAATGACTGTCACTGCCACAGTCATGAATTTCAGTCCTCTCCTACACACCTAACTAAACATTTTTGGGTTTGTTGCTGGGTGTCCTTGTATCTCACTACTCTCTTGCCAGCCTCAGAGGGAGATATGCTTTGAAAGACACAAGTCCTCTTGGTCCCTGCTCCCTGATTAGCTATTTTATCACCAGAGAATCTGAGGGCAGATTCACTACCTGAAGCTGTTCCCACTAGCACTACTAGACAATTTACTGGAAGAAGTCCTTCTGAGATACTAATTAAAGTTTCTAAAGTGCACTGTCTTTGCCTGAAGATGTTCCATTAATATTTATATCAACATTGCATCTGCTTTACCTTATATTTAAAGAGATAGGACTATTAAAATGTACATATTTCTCTCCTCAGTAGCATTCCAAATATATTCTGCTGAGAATTAACGTGTGTTAAAAATCCACCTGATGCTTGCTTCATATCTATACAAAAAGCTAAGTCAGCTCTTCCTACACAATCTTAAAAAAAGTGAAAACAACAGTTCTTACAATCACTCATTTTACTTCTGTAACTAAGCATACTTGCAATCTCCAAAAAAATCCTCATCTAAGATTTGTTTGATAGTTAGAAACAAGTAAAGTAAAAGAGCCCAGAGAAACTGAAATTTTAAATTAGCCTAATAAGAAGATACAATCTTTCCCTCACCATATTTCTTCAGAAGCTTTTGATTAAATCTCAAGGGAGGGATTACTATAGGCAGCAGCAATATCAAATCAGCTGTCAGGGTGTCATTGGAAGAAACATATTCTTGAGAATTATATATTCCTTAACCCCAGTGATGAGAATAAATTAACAGGAGTGCACAGCACCCCAACCAACTGCAGCTCTGGCATGGATTCCAGAGGGGCCAGACTTGCCATCCAGCAGCCCCAAGTTGGGAAAGAGATGGAGGAGGGTCCAAGGTACCAGCGCTGCTCCTCAGTGGCAAGTGCCCAGCTACCATCTGCTCTGGCCTTTGGGACTCTTCTACCTGGGCTCCCTCAATGACATTGCAGCCCAAGCTCAGGTAAACTCTAGAAAATTGCTTTTACTGCTTGTTCTACTTCCCGCTCTCTAAGCCTGTCAGATACTTCTCAGTTGATATGTGATAAACTATTAAAGTTGCTGTGGAAACTGTCATCAAAGCCACCACTGAACTCTGTGATTTATATTAGGTTTTGCCTAGGTACACCCCATAAATATAGAAGGAACTTTAATCTGCACTTCAGTCCTCAGAGAAAGTATGAAAATGGAACATTTTTTATTCTGAGGATATTAAACAGTTTAAATGCCACCACCAGCAAAAGTATGTACTTGCCACTTCTGTGTCACAGCTGCTGCTTGGAAAGTCCACAACGAAAGATGAATTTGTTATTAGCACATCTGCAGTAGATATAATATATTGTTTTACCTTTTCAGAAGTTACTGCAGTGGAGTTCACACATAGTGTGAAGAGAGGGACAAAGGGGTCTTTTTGCTTTGTCTGCTTTGTAGTCAAAGAAGCAAACCAATTTCCTCATCCAAAACCTAATATAAACCAAAAAAAAACCTGCTGCTGAATAAGGCAAATGGCTTATTAATTTCCTCACAAAATGCAGACTTTAGTTCTTGAGAAACAGCATAAATAATATCTTGTAAATGTCTATTTAATTAATATATCTTTTCTCTGAGTAACCTGGAAAAAAAATGTGTAAAAGAAGGAACTAGGAAAAAAGTTAAATTGACTCATTTCTTTGCAAGAACACAATTATTTTCATTCACAGCAATAGCTACTGTAGTATTCCTCTGATGGGGGAAAAAAAAAACTCATTGGGAATTAACTTTAGAAAAGCAATCAGATCATGCTGGGTAGCTAAATGAATCAACCTGTCTAAACTATTTTTTTTTTACTTGAAATACATCTGCATTCCAGCATCTTGAAACTATTGTGAAAACACACACACACAAAGTAAAATTAATCCCCAGGGGACTGTAATGGTCACTGTTAATAATACTCATCTGAACTTGAGGCCTCAAGTGTTGAATCGCTGTCAAATAAAAGAGAAAGACAGGGAGCAAGGAAAAGACAAAACAAGGGGTGCATTTTCAGCTCTAACAAGTACAACTTGTAAATGGGAAATAGGCTGTTAGCAAAATAAATTATTTCCTGCCCTCCTCTATTTTTTCACAATCTGTGTGCCTCAGCCTTCACCATCAACACAATTGACATAGTCTTTTCATCTGCATTCATTTATCACAACCTAGTGGGTAAACCAATCCTGGTCTCCTTAATAGCTTAATGCCAGAAGCACTTCATGTAAAGTAAAACATCCAGCCTTCACAATCCTACTTCAAATTATAAAGAGAGAAAAAAAGTAGTAGGAGTAATGGCTTGCCTAATAATAATGAAAAAAAAAGGTGATTATGTAGAGAAAAAAACTTCATGAAAACTCTTTCTTTTTCTAAACTTCTGTTTAAAACAACACCATGCCTAGCTTGAAGGCAATCCTCTAAAGGATATTTGCAAGAAAGGCAATTTCTCCCCAGTGCATCATAATTTCTTTGGTAACATTACACTTAATAATAAATCTTGGGATTGCCGCAGCATGATCATGTTCTGGAATGTTTCTGTGTCGTCACTGAACTTAATGAAAACTTAACATATATCGTGCATAAAACAAAGCAATATATGTTTCATATCTGGCATGCTGCTAGGACACATGACCCAGTGTAAAACCAACTGTTTTTACCAGTTTTGTTCACTGTGGGACAAAGATGCTGCAGGTGTAGCAGAAGTCTCAGCCAATTTGCAAGCAAGTGACATATCCTCAGTAGCTACCTAAGACGACAAGGCACGCATGTAGTTAGTTTGTGTGAATTATTGGGATGATGACAGAAAGCTGGAGATTATCAGTGTATATATCAATACACTTGTTCTGTATCATGTGAATAGGAAGCCACTTATTAAAGTAGAGGGGAAATGTGATTCTCAAAATCACTTGTCATGTCCTTTAACAGAATTATCGTCTGAGCCCAAAATTGAACACAAGCTTTCTTTTTGCAGTATGCAGTACAATACATGCCCACAGTTACTTACATAATGAGGAAAATTAAATTTAGATCCTCTACTTGGTGCAAACTGCACACTCCTTTGAGCAAAGTCACTTCCTTATTTGCTGGTATGATGCCTAGGAAAATAGGTCCTCAGTATTGCTGAGGCCGCTGGGGATTACTGCAGTATAAACAAAGTAATAAGGATAACGAGCAAATAAGTCTTACAGTGAAACTAGTGAGCAAGGCCTTCATGCTGCAAGTACTGAACAATTCTGCTTGAACAGAAGGATAGAAAAAATAGCTCATCAATTCTCAGTGCGTCTTCTGCTTATTTTGCAAGTATGCAGTAAGCTTTAAGTGTCTGCATTTAGTTTCTGCTGCCTCAGAGGAAGCCAAATTGCTCTTTGCATCTTCCATGATAGACTTGGCACAATCTGATAGTTCAGCTGTGTGTTAAGTGGGTGTTAAAGGCAGAACTGAGGATGCGTCCAGTTCTTTCCCACTTCCTGCAGGAAGACAGGCAAGGGTCAACCCCCAAATCCTCCACAAAAAAAGAAATTTTGTGGAGAAATTTTGTCTAGAAATTGTGCAGTCTTGTTAGGACAAAAAAAAAAAAGACAGCTTGCACTCCTTTGTTCCATTCTTGCATTCCTTCTAAAGCAAGGTATTATCTTGCATGAAGGCTTTAGGATCACTCAAAGGGAGAGTAGAGGGACGGTAATGTTTGATCAGAAGGCAGGAATACTGCAGAAAAATCAGATATGCTGTCGTCAAAGAACTTTCACACAGTTGGATAGGAAAAATCCAAAGCAACAATACTTTTATAGCAAACCCGCAAACAGCACTACCATAAGCCTTCTATTTTCCATTTCATACATATCAGTGAACCTCGTAGACAGAATTACACCTTCACTTCTGAACTATTAAAAAACAACAGTTATTATGATTTCTACTATAGCCCCAAGAAACTCTGCAGCGACCACATTTTCACATAAGCACACAAATTCTTTCCCCATGCAGTTACAGCTTTCCTAAAAATAGTATAAAAATGCAATGTATCATTATTATTAACCCTGGAAGTGGGAAGTCATAGCCATAACAATGGTGGAATATAGTCAGTAAAAATAACGTAGAAAATGATCAGCACAAACTTATCAAGCTGCATGTCATAAAAAGTCACATGGGCTAGACAGGAATTGTGAGCTGAGATTTCCTACAGTGCATGTGTAATTTTTAACCTTAAAGTGTGAACATACCACACAGTTTTACATATTTCAGAGTGTTAATATACCAAAGTGTTAAAAGGAAAAAAAGTTAAAAATTCATTTCTCATCAGCTAAACAATCATTTTTTTCCCCAAACAAAAGAATACATAATATTTGAAAACCTGTATCAATGATATACTTTAAGATATTAAGTACATCAAGCAGCGTAAAGCTGCCTTGTTACCATATCTCTGGATTGTAATTAAGGATGTCATGGTCTGAATGAGCGTGTCTTGATCAAAGCTTAGCAAAACAACACCAGCTTTTTAAGCATGAAAAGATAGACGTATTATGAAATACAATAAGACATGGGCTAAAAGATATTCCATGAGATGAAAATAGATTTTTATGAAGGCTAATTTTAACCTATTTCTGCAATGAACTAGGTCACCCATTGCAAACATGCAGAAGCTGAAATTTTTACAATTCTTATAGTTGACACGCAAAAATGTAACTTGAAAATAAGCATAAAGATCTGCCCAGTGTCTGGAAAAGAGAAAAATACCTGTCAAGTGCAGATTTTAATAGGCAAGAGAAGGAATCAGAACTTTATATTGCCTTTACCACACTGGCTCAGTTAGACTGATTCTGAAACCCAGTGGAAGTAACAAAAAAACAGGAGCGGGCTTCAGATCAATTTCTTATAGAATACATGTCCACTCTTCACGCTAAAATTTGGGGTTGTTCAATCTGATTTTGGTTTTGTTGGAATTGTTTTCATATTTTTTTCAATATTCAGCATGGTGATATAGCAATGTTGTTATCATCTCTGCTGCACTGCAACACTACTAGGTATGTTATGCATCTTTTATATGCGAAAACTATACAAGAAAAGCAGCAGAAAACATTTTGGTTTAATCTTAAGTTAAACCTTTGGCACCTTGACAATAATGTCTTTATATATTGTCAGCTCCATCACACAAGAGCATTTCTACATAGACATTCATGCATTCTGAATAGCAATATAAAATTTTAAATACGCTATCAGTGAATATGGTTTTGCCGATTATCTTCTGAAAATGCTTGCATGCTTTCACTTCATTTAAAGGATTTCACTGAGTGTTTAATTGCTTATTAAATCCTAATGGGTATAAAGGTTTCTTCTCATCAAAACATTCCAGTTTTGCCATGACACAACTAAACAAACACCTAAAGAGCATTACAATTGCTGTAACTGTACTTGTTCCTTCAAAATACATCGTTCAATACATTTTATCATTACTTAACACCAAGTCTGCTTCTCAAGCAAAACACTCTGAATTTGAGCAGAGACTGCCAGAGTATCAAAGACATAAAACTGCAGCCCTCTAAGGTGTGTATGGCAGAAAAACACAAAGAGCCAGGGCCACAACAACTGGCCTTGCAGCAGGTCCATGGCCAGGGGGTGCTTGCCAGGTCCACCCTCATATCTGGGTCAGGTCTTCAAGCAAGTGCTGGATTTCATCCTAGCAGCAGTAATGGACCAATTATTAGGTTTTCTTATACATTATTGATGGCTACTTACTTGTGCTGCTTTGTCTTAGATATAAAAGATTAATACTTACGAACACCACTAAAAACCTTTCCAAATTTAATCATCCCAATTAAGCCCAGTTTCACTTGGGCAGCTCAGCAGAGTGCTGCCTGCTTTGGTATCTTTTGCAGGGGGGTCAGCTGGCTCAGATGGCTCTCCAAGGGCACCGTTGGGCCTGCACTGGGTCCAGCTTTTCCAGGAGCCAGCTGGTAGGTCTCCACACATTCCCTGCAAAGCACAGGAGCCTGGCAGCATGTCCTGCACAGGGCAAGGCACGCTGCAGTGGACACCGGCAGGCCCCAAGTGCTTTAAATACCTAACCAGCCTGAGGCACCAACTGCAGTGGATGCCAGAGAGGCAGTCTGCCCAAGTGCCTCTCCTCAAGGAAGCTCACGATTTAAAACATGAGGAGATGGCTGGCTCTGTACTTGAGAATAGTATCGAAATGAAAATATTAAACTGGTTCAGACTCAAGTGTTATCTCAACATTTAGTACAGGAGGGAAAGGAGGGTCTCATTTTATCAATACTGGCTCTTCCACAATGAAACAGGATTAAGATTTGACATATGCTCTTTTATTTGTACATGATTTATCTACAGAAGCAGACTATTGTGTTGACGGCACAGCACCCATCAACAGCATTGAAAAAGACCAAAGTAGCGTATCAGCCTCCAGGCATGGCTGGGCAAGCCTTGGATTTGTGTGAAAGACTCATGGCTGTCAGAACAGGCAAAAGAAATTCTATCTTTGAACCCATTAGTAAGCTGACATTATCCACAGTTTTTTTTTTTTTTTAACTAAAAATAAGCTTAGGTAATCATCTAAGAGATGAGCACAATTCAGCTTTGAGAAATAGCACAAATGAATTACAGTGATGCAAATATTCTAGTATCTGTCCTGTTGGCTGGTCACGGTAGACAGTTTTATCCAGTTACTAAAACAGTTGCTACTTAAGCACTTGAGCTCTCTGGGCATGACACATAACCTGATTTTCTGCCCTGTGAAAAGGATGCAATGGGACAACGGGTACATTCAGGGGGTTTCAAATGTCAGGATGACAAAGATCATTCGCTAGTCCCACAGGCTAGGACCAGCCTTACTGCTGCAGAGATTTCCCGAGCACTAGCACCTGCTCTTGCTGTTGGCACCATGGCTGCTTGGAAATGAAAAACAAGCAGCATTTGATAAGACATGTCCTCTTACACTCTTTTGATATATTTCTTTTCTGCTTATTAATTAAGGGACTTAACGCTTTCAGTTCAATAATGTGACCGGTAGGGTGCTTTTTTGGTTTGTTTTTGGTTATTTGGCATTCCCAACTGGATACTGAGCTTAGCCATTTTTTCTACTTGCACCAGGAGAAGTTCCTCAGTTTAGGAACACCATTCCTGTAATTCATATCTACTAGCTACACACCAAATCATAATAAAGTTAGGCATATCTAGATGATTCTTCCCATGGTATTGTCATCAATATCTGTCTTTATTAAAGCTTCACATGCAAAATGTACTTCATTTCAAAACCAGTGAAACACTAGGACATTCATTGCAGTTGGTAAAAGCAATTAAGCTCATCACATAAAGAACTTTATTTCGATTATCTTTCCACAGGAGACATCAGTTCTGTCTACCTTACTACGCAATATCACTACAATTTTACAATTTATTGATTTTTGAGTCTAGGCTTGCAGTACAATCTGTCAAAACTTTAAAAAGTGAAACTGCCAAAGAAAGACTGACCCAAATGCTGTCTAAAACATAAATAACCTAATTTCTATTGCATTTCATGGTCTTTAATGGAATAAAGATTTTTATTTGGCTTCTTTATAAACAATCAGACAGAGGCAAAATTAGAATAACTTAAGAAATCTTTAGGCATGAGTCTGAAAAACCTACATGGATTTAAAAATCATGAGCTAAAATACATACATGAATTTGAAGTTATATCTAATTGCTTCTCTGTGATGAAGTTTCATATGTATGTATATATATCATAATCTCCTGAAGGCATACTTGATGGGAAAAGTCAAAATCACTGCATATGAAGCACAGGGAAAACCTGAGATGAAAGGTAAGGCTACAAATCAAATGGGATGCCAGCTATCACTTCAGCTTGTGACCATCAGCATGGCATGCAAACAAAAAATTCCTTCTCTCCTTCCATAAAAGTCAATGTTTACATTACATACTTGTGTTTATTTCTATCTGCAAATTAAATCTCAGGATCTTTCAAGTCCCTTTCCACCAAGATACCAAATTGCAGAGATAAGTGAGAACCCCAATGATACCTGCAGTTTAGAAAGGGTGATGAAAATATCCTTTCCAAGAGGATTAAATTATTGTGTTGTTCTACAAGCAGTAGAGCTGAAAATGCCTTTATCAACAATAAATAGAGATCAGTCCATGTAAACACTTGGTTAGATTTATAGATTTCAGTGCTAATCGTATAAATTGAATCTCAACGGTTTTGATTAGTATCTTTAAGTTTTCTGATCACGTTGTTTAAAAATTCAAACTTTCCAGAGGGGTGTTAGCTAAATTGTCTGTTATTTCCCTGTCTCAACAGATGCAATGGAAATATCTAAAGACAGTAGAAATGAAACATGCGGTCTTCTATAATTTTATTATTGAGGAGTTGATGTTGCTGACAATTTTATGAAGGCAAAGATCTCTTGAATCTAGATCCCAACTACCTAGAATACTATCAGGGTTTATTTCATGAGAGCTGGAGGCTATATTCAAAATGTCTGTAATGGAGAAAGGCCAGCAAAAAATTCTTGTTATGAAAAAATGTTATGAAAATTTACAGCTTATTAGCTATTACTCACACTGGCCTTTGTGTTAGTTGCAAGATGATGACCAAGGACAATGGGTCAAAGTTTGATTTCCGGACATTTTAAGGGAATTAAAATTTCTGTAATGGTTGCTATACAGAATATTTTGATGTTATGCATTCCATACAACTATTTTGATTTCCACTTTCCAGAATAAGAAGCATATATGCCACCACCTCTAATTTATAGCAACACATTTGTTCCACAGACACAGAATCTCATAACAAATGTGCAAAAGGGAAGAGGGAGATCCTGTGGATAATTTGGGGGCACAATTTAGAAGCCACACATCATTTGCATTAACTGGATGGTTCAGCTGGAGCCATCAACTTGGAACAGAGCATGTGAAGCCATATACTAAGTATATGAATTGCACATTTGTTTCAACTTCTTACTGTCAAGCAAAATCTTGAAACATAGAGGAATGTTTATTAGTACAGGAAAACAACTGAGAGAAAATACACTTTCTATTAATAATTAGGCAGAATATGTGTGTTATGACAAGTGCTTCATATGCAGCCTACTCAGTGACAGTGACACATTTATTGGGGTATAACTTGTCAGGAGCCTGTTTTCATACCATGAATCATATTTGGTGTCAAAAGGCCTCTTCAAAGATGAAGGGTATAAAGATATCTCCTCTTGCTAGTGTCCCTGCTGTGTATTCACCACCGTAATTAGACACAAACTTTTAGCGAAATGTTCTATATGAGCACAATTAGATTTTTTTCCTTGATTTTCTGCTTGAATATGAGTGGACACAGAGCCAATTATCCATCAGCATGCAGCTCTTGCAAGGAAGTTTTTGATATGTTTGACAAGAACTACTAAAGACAGTGATTTGACTTCGTACAGAGTGGTAAGAGAAGGAGAATGGCTTTTAACTAATGAAAAAGCCCTGGGAGACAACTGGCATCATTTCTTTAAGTGCAAACTGAAATACTTGGGAAAATATTAAGAAAAGGAGAAACTAGGAGAGAGGGAAAGAAAGATGAGAAAAAAGGTCCCTGATGCAGATTTTAGATCTGACTCTCTTTAGAAAATGTAACTGTTAAAGTAATTGCAAATAATTTTGGAGGTTTTCTACAGAGACGGAGCAATGAAAAAGGGCAGTCCAAATGGTGAAAAAGGTAGTTTGAAAGACAACTTCAAATTAATGTAAACAGTTGCTATGGTAAATAGTCTTCAGGACACAACACAACACAACACAAAATTCCCCAAAGATAAAACCAAGTTAGGTCTGCAAGGCTTGAAACAGAGAGGCAAGAGCAGAAGCGGATGCCACAAAGCAGCAGAAATGGCTCCAACACAAAGAATCATCAGCCTGTGCTGGGTAGGAGTCAGGCTAGTGCTCACGTAACAGGAGTTGCCACATCTTGTGTATTCATTTTAACTCACAATTCACAATCTAAAGCAGCCACCTGTGAGTTACTGGAAGGAGGAGACGTGCTGTCCTGCCTCAGTGCTGCGCACCCTTGCAGGCTCAGGCAAATCAGACACTGCATTTGAAGTACCAAATTTAAGCAAGCTTTAAAAATGCAATATACACATGAAAAAGGTTTATTTATACATTAAACAGAAATGGTTTCTGCCTGCCAAGACCTAGTAGCTATCACTAGTTGCAGTGCAGTGGCACTAACCTCCCTCCAATTAAAACAGGAAATTTGCCTGCAGATTTGCTTCGCTATCACTACTAATGCAATGGGTCATTAACTTGAATAACATGAATGTGCTACCCTGGCCCATTCAGTGTAATTAGTGTACAAGATAATATTTAAGAGCACACTTTGCACAGTAGTAACTGGTGCATAATGAAGCTTTAAAAAGCCCTACACGCTACACAGGCTACAAACCCCCACTATCTAATGGCACTTAGACAGATGACAAGAAGGCACCAGTAATCCAAGTCACCCACAGGACTATGTAATCTTAGATGAAGGTAAGCATCATTGAATGACTGCACCAAAGGGTGTTTTGCTGTTTTAATGCCCTAAAATAGATCTTGCAGAGCCACTAAGGACTTTTTATGTGGTAACAGAGTGTATCAAAATTATTTACATTTCCTCAAACTGCTTCTAGATTGGCAATGCATAAATCCAGGTCATTATACAATATTTTATTTTCTACTTATTATACAGAAAACACTATGGCATTCACTTCCTTCTAGTTTTTGTATTAAATATCTCATTCTTACATGCTTTTGTAGTATTTCAACACAAAGTTAAGTTAGGATTTCCTGTACTAAATCACACTATTTATACATCAAGTCCAATGTCTTGCCTCCAGCAACAGCCCGTATTCGGTATTCAGTGATTTAGAAGGAAACTAGGAAACAAATACCATTCCTCAGCAATTGCTTCAGTTTTGTCCACAAGGGAAGTGTTTCCTGCCTCCTGAAGCAGTCACTTTTGTTTCAAGACCTTGGTAAATGTATTTGTGCCAAACTTCATTCAAAATAAGCATGTCACAACCTTCCTAACACAAATCCAGGGAAGGCTTCCAGATTACATCCAGCATAGCCCTGTATTTCACACGATGTGCCTGCCAGCCTCACCTCATCCTAATATGAAGACGTCTCTGATTCAAATTCATTTACTCAGAACAAGCTTCTTGGACAGGCCCTCTTGCTCCCTGTCTTGAGTCTATCTTTCCTCATTCTGAAGCACCAAATTCATGAAAAATAACTCTTCCCCTGAATCACTGTTTCCAGTCCCTCTGGATGTCCTGGAGAAGGGAAGAACACCCCACGACCAATAGCAAATTAAATCAATAATACATGAAAAGTACGCTTATCATTGCAAGTGTCTCCTGTTCTTCCAAAGAGCAAGTGCAGCACAGGTACTCTACCTCTGTCTTGAGTAAATAAAGATTAGAAAACTTCCCTTGCTTTGTCCCCAGAGATGAGTTTACCCCATGAACAGAGGAGTCAGGCATTTGAGCACAGGACGTAAGGGAAATGCTCAGGGTCAAGAGAAGGTATCTAAACCAAATGTATTCCATATCATCACTTTCACACACTGATTAACATTACCTAAATATTGCTTCCATGTTACTATTTCTACCATTAATCTGTTCTGGGACTGAGGAGTGAAAACTTTCTACTGCCTACTTAATGTTCTTTACAACCAGGTTTATGATCTTTTATTTTACCAGTTTAAGTTGCTGCTTCTTTTCCTGAAATTTACATCCTACCTCTGGTATACACAGCACTTTCTGTGATCATTTTGTTGGGCTAAGGTCTGCTGCTCTTCTACATATGAGCACAGCTGAGTGATTCTAGCAGCTTATCTGTGCACTCCTTTCAGCCAAAATTCATCATCTTGAGCTTGCAGAACTGTGCAGGCACAGCTTAACTGGGCCTTACACATCAGCACTCAGTATTTCCTATTCGTACACCTCTCAGTGCACCAAATACTACATGAACCAATCATTCATCAGGTAACAATGGCACCTCAAAGACACTGTAAAATCTATAATTTCCTTATTATCAGTGTTTCCATTTAGTCCTCATAAAAGCAAAATACCTATTAACTTCAAAGTGATTTTTCCCTTTTGTAAAACTAAGTAAGAACTGCGGATCTTAAACTTAACTTCCACAATTTATTCAGCTTAGATCAATTCACTCCTGTTGTTTTGCAGGTGACAATTGTTCCTCTCTCTCATAAGTCACTGCTTGTCTCTTTTCCCTGTACAGTAGTGCTAAAATATAGTTATATATGTCAACATTAATTATTCCAGTCCTGTAATTGATGACACTTTCAGCATTTTGAAATTTTGTTTCTCATGCCTTCATAGATTTAGTGATATACCTTCAATTGGCAGAGACATGTGGCGCAACACTTTTCTCCCTTCTCATACATTGCATGCTAAGCTACACCTACCTCCAAATTCTGCAGCAGCATTAATCATCTCTTCATTCTATTGATTTATATCTATATGTTATAAAAAATATGTTTTAAAAGGGTCTTTGAAAGCAAACTCCTTGTATAGGTGTATTACATTCTGCTAACAGCAGTGTCATAATTCTTAACAAAATGTAAGAAAGGGAAGATACTAGTCTTTCATGGTCCCAAAGTAGGAGCATGAAAGGTGTACAAATGGATTTTACAAAAAGTAAAAATGTTTAAGAAAAAAAGTACTGTTTTAATATGCAAACTAAATGTAAAACAAGCAGTAGATGAAAGGGAGGTAAAAGGAAATGTTAAATACCTTAGCTTAAGGAAAAATTCTAAGCAATTTTGATATCAAAAAATATTTTTAATACATATAGAGTCTTAGTATATAAGCTCTTTCATAATCAAATAACTACATTAAAAACTATCATTAGTCATGATCCGAAGGAAAAAAAAAGGGTTTAACCAGACGCTAATAGTGCTCCTTAACTCTCTATATGTAGGATAGGATTCTGAACATATGTATGTTCAGAACTGCAGCCAGTTTCTTATCCTTCTAAAATCAAAAACCATAGTATTATTATTCCTCAGTTCCTAGGTTGAAAAGAGTATTAATCACTCGAAAATCTTTCCTTGCTTAAGTTATATAAAAGTTTTATTAATTCATTTTGATGGATTTATGAGTTATTCTCCACGACATGTAAAGGAAAGCAAAACTTCTGAAGATTAATTTTTATACTACATAGAGACTGAAATATGCTTTCACATTTCAAACACTCTGCAAGAATATAAAAGAAGATACTATTATTAAAACAATACCTGTCTAAGAGTTATTGACATTTATATGTCTACTGGAGCAACAGAAGGATCACATGAGCAGATTCCCACATCAGATAATTGACTCATTTCTTACACTTCCCATAAGAGCATTTGACAACTAAGATGGCAGACAAATACAAGCACAAAAATATCAGGAAGCATTAGGAATCTGGATGGCTCCTTCCAAGTTTCTTACTTGTGTGCTATCAACACACAAATAGTTTTTGATAATAATTGTCCGGTTCAATTTCTACTTGAATAGAGAAGGCATTAAGGACTTGGGTGTTTTGTCCTTTTTTTGTTTGTTTTGTTTATTTTCTTTTTCTTTTTTTGTCATTTTTTGTTGTTTTTTTTCCCTAGAACAACCCATATGAGTATATCACACTGACATCAAAGACATTTTTGTTGTATTAAATATCTTCCAAAAGAATATATAAATTAAAATCATTATTCCTGTTTAAAAAAAAAAAAAACCCTAACAGCCCTTAATTTAGAGTGAAACAGCTTACAGAGTTCAGATTTCCCAAGGTCTTTCTCTGATGTTGTTTAATCAAAACTTCAGCAAATATAGTAAATCTAAAGACTTACTTCCATAGATCTTTTATCTCAGCATCTTTAGTGATGTCTTAAATGTTTTTAATGTGAGATACACACATTGGTATATTACTTACGCCATCCCATTGAGAAGCCCTAATTATGGATGGTTTGATGTTACGCAAAGGTAGAAAATGATCCCTGACTTCAACCAGATTAAATTGTAAGTAAGTTTAAAGCAAGATAAAACCAATGAAGACACAGGCTAAATTTCTAAAGCTGCCACATAATACTAACAAATAAACAATTGCAAAGGATTTTGGAAAAGGAGTTTCACAGAGTTTAAGAGGATACAGGTCATTCCGCAAAAAAAATCTGAATGTTTATTAAATGGTGAGAAATGCAAAGACAGTTGAAAGCAAGCCAATTGTCTACTACTGAGACAGATTGTTATAACCAGTTTGAAAATGTGGAAATCTGGAAACAGTGAGTAAACTAGATAATGCACAGGAAGAGAAGACATAGTTCAAGTACAGTGTAAGAAAATTATCTGTTTGTTTCACCTTGGTTGGAGACTGCAAGTGCTAGAGTTTGCACAAAGGAAGGAGAGAGAACAAGAAAAAAGACGTGCCCTAAGTCACAAGGTAAAAAGCAATAGGAGACTGAGATGACCTTTTAGAGCACAAGTAAAACTTGCATGCAGCATTGTGCAAAAAGTGAAAAAGAGTAACAGTGGCAGAGAAGGCCTTTAGAATCACAGAATGAAATCACAGAAGCTGAACACATGTAAAAGAGAACATCAAACCCTTAATTTCTGGAAATGATTGTCCATGCATGTTAAATTGACATAGCAACATGAATGGTATTCAGTCCATGCATGCTAAACTGACATAACAAACACAGCCTCTCAAATATTAAAAATAATAGAAAAACAGGAAAAAAAAAAAAAAAAAAAGGAGGATAGGGCACACAGGCAGATACACAATCAGACTTTACAAATTTCACAGCATTTTGTCATTATTCCCACACCATTCATTTATTGTGTTTGTCTTACAGTTATAAACATATAAAAACTAATGGGTCCTGAGCAGCTGGAGGAGTCGAAACCAACAGATCCACTGTAAAAACATGTCCCAGTATGAATATGTAATGGAAATGGAGTCTTCACATGAACATTTAAGAACAGCTGGGTTTGGCGCTGGGTGGTTGGGACATTGGGAGCCTCTTTTTCTTTTTTTTTCCTTCCTTTTTTTTTTTTTTTTTAATAGAAAACTATCATGGCTTATACTACCAAAGCACTCAGTTATCCAGTCTTTTTCCTCCAAACCCAATTAGTGCTAGGGGCAATGACAGCCTCAGACATAACTTGAAAATACTTCAAGGCACATGCCAGGCTACTCTACATCTAATCTGTGCGTGCCGACTTCACATGATCTCCTAAAATCTGAATTAAGTAATCAGTATCTGGAAACAAACCATATCCCATGTAGTCACATAGAAATAAATAAAAGTATATTCAACACTTATTTCCACAAATAAAAGCACTGTTAAAGTTATCTAGCTTTCTACAAAGCAAGTAAACTAATGTAAGCAAAAATGTTGATGATGGCCAGGAACGAAGAAATTCTAGTTCATTCCTTTCCAGATATGTGAAACTGTGGGCTTGGAGTATTTAGAGGTGACAAAACCTTAGAAATCTCTCTAAAGTGGACTAATCAGATAAACATAAACCACAGTCAGATCTATTGAGCTACACATTTTTAGGGTATGAAAACATTTTCATAAAAGGAGGGGTTAGAAACAGCATAAGCAGAAGACCAAAGAACGTAGTACAATCAGTGTCATCTCACAGAAACTGCCATGCATTCAGAGTAGCAAAACAAAACTAAGGAGTACAGTATAGATCAATAAATCATAAATTTGATTGTTTCAAATTTGATTGTTTCAAAAGCTGTTTCATATATTTGTGGCCAAGCACATGCAAAAGCAAAACCTTTAAATTCCACTAAGTCACCACCAAGACAACAACAAGGTTTTTGCCTAGAAACCTACCAAAACGAAGATGAATTCCTGATATTGAGAACGTTAATTGTTCACATCGTGCAACAGCGTAGGCAGGTCCATCCTGGAGCTGCTATTCGCATTTCTCTCACACTACAGAATATCAGTCCAAACATACACAAGAATATCTATTCAAATATATACAGATCA
Organism: Nothoprocta pentlandii; assembly: GCA_013398315.1. Taxonomy (NCBI): domain Eukaryota; kingdom Metazoa; phylum Chordata; class Aves; order Tinamiformes; family Tinamidae; genus Nothoprocta; species Nothoprocta pentlandii. The sequence goes on along the minus strand of VZSG01000271.1, from coordinate 422,543 downwards.
TACTAGGCCACATGCAACCCACAAAACCAAATCCATTAGCATTTAGCAAACCTGTGACATTCTTTATTATCTAATTGCCAAATTCAAAAGCCAATAGTATTTGCTGTATGTGTAATCTTGACTTCTTCTAGAATTAAAAACACTTTAAATTACCATCCAGCTTCAACACATGAGATATTTGGAAGTGCAAAGGGCTGGAGTATTTCTCAGAGGCAGGTAGTACAGCCACTGGTACAAACAATTAGATAGAGTAAGCTTTAAAACAAGCAAGAAACCAATAATAGCTCATAAAAAAGGAGAATGGTGAAAGAACATAGATGTTTTAGAAATACTAAGGAAAAAAAAAACAAAATGGAGGGAATATTATCCTCAAAGTAGAGTATTTGTACCTCATTATATATGAGGTTTTTTATTATTATGATCTTCTATCATTGAACATTTTCTTATAAATTATACTGTTTACAGAATGCTCATTTTGAATATGCTGATATAAATGGGGATTGAAAAGATACTGTGATCTATATGCAAATTTGAACACGTAAAAAGCCCAAACACAAGATATAAAGTAGGAATTATTCCATGACTCCAATGAACTGCAAATATACCCAAGAAATTTTTGATCTGCTTATCAATGTGTTTTAACCAGAAAAGGAATGAATTAATCCATACAATCCACTAGGAATTTTTTTTTTTTTTTGCTTTTATAATTATTTTTAAGACAGTCTATACTACAGAAATACCATTTGTTCCACAAAAGGTAGACAACTCTTATTTGTTAATTGAAGTGTGAGTCGTCTCATCATTTTTCTTCTGTTGGCTCCTTTACACTTCTATCATTCTACAAAATATACAGAAGATTCTACAAAATAATTGTCCTTTCCATATCTCTCATCTAAAAGAATACAATTAAAAATGCACCATCTCTCAGAATAGATAAATACTAATCCCACCCTTTACTTGATTATTTTATTGTCAATCCATTATAAAACAAAGATACTTTTTATTTTTTAAACAAAAAAGTAATCTACAGCACACAGAAAGCGTACTACATGATGGCAGGTCCGTTTGCTTACTCTACAGCCAATCACAGAATCACAGAATCACAGAATGGTTGAGTCTGGCAGGGACCGCTAGAGATCATCTAGTCCAACTCCCTGCTCCAGCAGGGACACCCAGAGCACGGGACACCGTTACTCCAACATTTTAACAAGAAATAGGTCTAAATTGATATTCTGCATAAAGAAGTTCCACAGTCCATAAAATCTCTGAATTATCTAAACAGAAAACAAGGAATCCTCAGGCTTCTAGAAATGCAGAGCATAGTCACAGTATACACAGGCACTGTTGAAATTTTTCCACATTCTTGGATTGATGTCACCATCTGAGCAAATATTATTAACAGGCAAGGTGCTAAGCATTAACTGCTGTATTTAAATATAAGTTGTCAGATTTTTCGGTAAAGTTGAAACCTCAGAAAGGCAATCTTCTGCAACAGCCTGATCTAATGAATAATTTGCATAAGAAGGGACCAAGCAAGATACTTTGCAATTTCTTTTCATGTGCATTTTTTTTCCTGAGATGGGACATCAACAAACAGTACAGGGCACTTCAAATTGCTGACCTGGGAATGCTCCCACCAAGCACCTTCCCAGAGACCTGCATTTTCTTCTGTTTGGAAGTTGCAGGTAAATAATCCCGAGAACGACAACTCCAGCCCAGCTGCACACTCTCACCCTGGGAAACCACAACTCACAGCACAACAAGGTTTAAAATGCCCAGGCCTCTGTTTTGAAAGCCATGAGAGATCTGGACATCTGGAAGCACAAAGCTGCCAGAAGCGGACTAATGCCTTCGCTGGACAGAAGGCAATTAAAAATAAAGCTTTCTATGAAGCTGCCAGCATTTTGGAAGTGTTCAGTGCCAGGCAAGTGGTGCAGAGATCTTCACCTTGACAGCGAGTTTTGACATGGCATTACTGATATCCTTTCGTGTCCTCGGGTGCCTACGATCTCAAACACATTGTAGATACTCATATATTGATATCTAGCCCCATTTCAAACACTGACTTAAATAGAAGTCTAGGACATACCTGGAATCCTGACAGGAAAAAGGGGGAGAAATGGAGGTATTCATAGTGGTAAATTAGTAACTACAGGTAGAAATGTGCTGAGATGGCTAGCCCTACTGAATTTGGTGGCTCATTCTTCCTTAATAGTGCTGTCAAAATGGTGAAGACATGCCATAAAGGCTAGTCTAACTGTAACACTGAACCAAGGATAGAATTTCAGAATATTTAAAATTGTTATATATTTTGTTATAAATCACATAAAATGAGTTACAGACATCACTTTTAAAACATCAATTTAGCATCAGTCATTATAGACAGCATAGATAGAGACAAATCAGGTTATACCATCTATGAGACTGTAAAAAAGTGTTATAATCTGCCATTTTTCCCCTTAAACATATCCTAAGAAAAGTTATGTATTGAAAACAACAAAAAACCTCTTTCTTTGCTAGTTTCCTTAATCTATTTTGTGAACCTTTTAAGCTTCTCTAAACAAACAGAAACACTCTTGTTCAACCCCTGTTCTTTTTTTCCAGATACTGCATTTCAAAACTCACTTGCTTTCTGCTCTTTAATGTCTTGCCCTCATTGGAGCTGCTCTTAGTTTTCACTAGGGAAAATAAGAGAAAAATTAAGTCCATTATACATATATTTACATTAGCAGATGAGATTTCAGGTGAGAATCAGGGCAATACAGCTTTATAGAAAAGAAACTGCAGGGTATTCAGCAGCCTAACAGATTTAGTAGGATGATTTTAAATCACCAGTGCCCTCTGCTGCTTTCAGGCTGCTCCTTTCTTTTTTTCCCTTTTTTTTTTTTTTGTCCCTCAGGCCTTTCTTAAATTCAACTTCTTCTTAAGGTGACTTATGGCTACTGCTACACAGCCGCCTCTTCCCCATGTTACACATGACACCCTTGCCTACCTGCCGCCAGTGCTCCGCTTAACCGGACGACAGAAGGGGCACCAAGAAACAGATTTGTGGTTAGAGCTGTGCCAAGACTGTTGTTGCCGGCCAGAAGTAAAAGCTGGCAAGGTTCTGAGGGAATTTTTCTGCCTGCCCCAAACGACTGCAGGTGGAAAGGTAAGGTAACTGCTGCTTTAGCTTGAGAGCCTTGGAGTTGATGGAATGATCCATCATTCCATCCTATTTGATAGCAAATAGGCTAAATCTAATAAAATGAGATATGAAAGAGAGAGAAACATGAATAGTTACAACTTCATCAGCCACACAGCTCAATATATACCAAGGATGACAGGGGGGAATCAGCTAATGTCTGATCAGTCTTCTTCATAACATAAGGTATGTGGCTTATACAACCTCTAAAGAGATAGTGGTCTTTTTTCCTTACTTGTATAATTCATTTATTAGCCCTAATTTACAGCTGTCAACATAGATTTAGAGCACAGTAGCTAGGCTAGCACACACTCGGCAGGTTTCAAGGACATGCAGCTGAAAACCTGAGACAAGTGTTAACAGTGAAATTTTCACACAGAATCGCTAATTACATTCCATTTCCTTTATGTCACCATAAAAATAACTGAATTTCTAATAAGGAGATTATCTGGTTAATAGTTCTGAATTTTGCTCTCCTTCCCTGACTTAGCAATTCCTAATACAATGCAATAACCCTCAGTACTCTGAATTGGGGAGGAGTGGAGGGCAGCTTCAGCCCAAAGGGGCATCTTTTTATGATTACAAGTTACATTTGCATATATGTTGGGGATATTCCTATACATCCACTTCTCCAAGCAGACTGCCTCATGTGACATAGGGATCTGATCCAAAGGACACATTTTGTTAAATATGTTATTTACTTTATATGATCTTTAAACAAAGCAATGCAAGTAGCAAAAAAAAAAAAAAGCTGATTATTTTAACACAACATTATTATGTTGTGTTAAAATTTGGGTCAACTCATAAAATAACATGGTTCCTAACCCAAAGGGTTTATAAGCTGATTAAGACTTAATTGAGCAAGCCAGTTAATGGGAGAGGGCAAAGGAGAAAGACTGTGCTAATCGGAACTCTGAGGTTCCACCAGATTTTTACATAAAAGGCCTAAGTAAATATTTCACAGAATAACAGAACCACAGAATGGTTAAGGTTGGATGAGCTCTTTAGAGATCATCTAGTCCAACCCACCTGCTCAAGCAGAGACACCCAGAGCACAGGCACAGGTTGGCATCCAGGTGGGTTTTGAAGACCTGCAGAGCAGCAGACTCAACAGCCTCCATGGACAGCCTGATCCTGTCACTCTCACAGGCTCCTGTCACACTCTCACTGGGCTCTGTCACTCTCACAGTGAAGAAGTTCTTTCTCACACACAGATGGAACTTCCTCTGCTTCAGCTTACAGCCATTGCCCCTTGTCATATGGGGCAGTGGGCCACCACTGAGAACTGTTTGGCCCCTTCCTCCCTATATTTTCCCCTTAGGTATCTATACATGGTGACAAGATCCCTTCTCAGTCTTCTCTTCTCCAGGCTAAACAGGCCCAGCTCAGTCTTTCCTCATAAGGGATGCTCCAGTCCCTTAATCATCTTTGTTGCTCTCCACTGGACCCTCTCTAGAAGCTCCACATCCCTCTTACACTGGGGAGCCCAGAACTGCCCACCAGACTGGTGAGATTCTGCTGCCCACAAGACTGGTGAGACTGGTGGTCTCACCAGAGCTGAGACATTTGACACACATACACACACA
>VZSG01000271.1:388806-407324 GCA_013398315.1 Nothoprocta pentlandii | reverse complement strand
GGCTCCCCAGTACAAGAGGGATGTGGAGTTGCTGGAGAGAGTCCAGAACAGGGCTACGAGGATGATCAGGGGCCTGGAACATCTGCCCTGTGAGCAAAGGCTGAGGGAGCTGGGCCTGTTCAGCCTGGAGAGGAGAAGGCTGAGGGGGGGACCTGATCAGCGTCTATAAATACCTCAAGGGAGGCAGTGAGGAGAATAGGGATGGCCTCTTTTCAGTGGTGGACACTGACAGAACTACAGGAAACGGCCACAAGCCGAGGCACCGAAAGTTCCACAGGAACTTGAGAAAACACTTTTGGGCAGTGAGGGTGACAGAGCCCTGGCACAGGCTGCCCAGAGAGGTTGTGGAGTCTCCTTTGGAGAGCTTCAAGACCCGTTTGGATGCAGCCCTGTGCCACGTGCTCTGGGTGACCCTGCGTGAGCAGGGGGGTTGGACTAGATGACCTCTGAGGTGCCTTCCAGCCTTAAGCATTCTGTGATTCTATGATTCTATGAAGAGCTGGGAGAGCAAACAAATATCCATGCAGCATCCATGACTTGCTCCTAAGTTGCATAAAGTCTATCCAAGTCCAGCTAACTCTGCTTAAGTTTCAGTAGCTGTTCCTGAACTTCTGCTTCAAGACAATAGTTCTTCAGCAATTGAAGCATAGTCCACATACAAGTTATGGGCACAAACATCTCTAATTCTGCAACAGAATTAGTAGCCACAGATACAAATACTGCACAAAATCATTAAAACTTTGCTCCCAATAAGAATTACTTCTATCACATGTGCTAACCATCACAAGCAAACAAGAAGTAAAATATGACAAGATACCACCACATTCAGGGGAGAATAAAAGACAGCTGCCTTTCAAGCAGCCTGGGTGTCAGTTCTTGCAATTAAGACTGTCAGAGGATGTTTTTGGAAGGAGAGATTACTTTATTAATGATAGCAATACTACCCATATTATATCCATAAGAAAATGGAGAACCATGTGAACGACAGCATCGTTTGTCCTTCTCTTCTTGAAAGAAGGGGCTCCCTGGCTATAAATTTGTTTACACTTCACAGGCCCCCAGCAAGTGAACCGAGGCATGATGAAGAACCACTACACATCATATGGTACCACTTAAACCCAAAGACAGCAAAGTCTGTACAAGAAACATGCTGTTACATTGGAGCTAGAGAAAAAGAAGATAATGTTGAACCAGACAAAGCGAGGAATTTGTCTCAAAGAGCTTATTTTTTCCCCACAACCATACCTTACAGTCATTGCTATTATAGGAAAACATTCTGATGTTGTTGACCTCACAGAATTCTGGAGAGACCACAGAACATTGATTTTAACTTTTTTTTCTGGAAAAAGAACGTTTTTTGGAATCAGAAGGTACAAGAATATTGACAAAACAAAAACCTGCAAAAATACAAATAAAAAAACCCAAAACTGTTCCCTGTTCTTTCTAAAGGCGCAAGGATTATGTGAACTACATCATAAATGGACATAATGGATCCATACAATGGGAAAGTATGCAATGCCAAAAATATAGGTTTGAAAGACAGTGGAAATATAAATTGAATCTGAGCCATATTATAGATGTGACAAACGTGTGGCATAAGAACGTGTGGCATCATTATATAAAAAGCCCAAGATCTTTCCAAATGAGAATATTCTTAGCCCTGAGAGCACTCAATTCCTCATTTTTTGAAGAGAAAAAAAATCCAGCATTGTCTTTGTCTCTGAAATATAGCAGCTACTGTGTGCTTTTGAGGGAAAATTCATTTACTTACACTCAGAATTAAAGACTAGTGCTTTTCTCTTCTAAAGAAATTCAGCAAAAGCTAAATCAATGAGGACTGCGGCTGATAGGATATATAGGAATTACCTAAAATGTCCTCTTAAGTTGAAAAAGTATGAGAAAGTGCTCACACATGTGCATACACACATATGGCTGTGTGTTTATTCTTTCAGTCACGGAGGAAAATTAATATTCATACATTAGATTCAAATACACTCTAAAAATTCAGAGACATTTCCTACTTCTATTTATAATTTTTGATTTTTCATAAGAAAAGGGAGACATTAAAACAAAAACATATCCCCACAATCTACTTTACGTGAAACAATACAAATTACAAATAGCCTCTGGCAGGTTGGCCTATTGAATGCAAAAAATTTAGTTATCAAATATCATCAGTTTTTAGATCCAAAATGTTCGTGACCTCACATCTGTTCACTGTTTAACACTGAAAATTTATTTCCACCTTTTCCCCCTTCTTAACTAGATGACAAGGATTTGAATCTAGGAGTCGATATTTAACACTTACAAAGCCACACTTCGGTGGATAATTACTGTCTGACTTTCCCTAGCAAGGGAAGATGGCTCTTGTTGGTGGGGACCAGCAGACAGAGGGAAGTTACTTCTCTGTATTCAGTATTAGTGAGGCCAAACCCCAAATCTCCTGTCCTGTTTGAGATCCTTCCTCTGCCCCAACCCAGTTCCAGAAAGAGGCTAAGAGACTGGTAGGGCCCAGCACATCATTGCTAAAATGGTCAGCAACCCAGAGTCCATAAGCAGCTCCAGCAGCAACCAGGAAGCATCTGCAGGAGCTGAGATTGTGTCTTATCTGATCTACCAAAATCTTTTTAGCTACCAGAATAAATATTTTCTACTATATGTTTTTAGCCTTGAGAACCGTAAGGCTTGGAGCAAAGTATCACAAAATCAGCAAAAGAAGCTTCTAAAAGAAAATCCTAGGCAAGACTGTCAGCACTTTCTTTAAGATGCAAATTGTGCTTTGCCCAATATTCCCAATATTCAGTCTTTAGACTCTTTTACAGATTTCTTTTATATACACAAGCAGTGCATTTAGCTGTGCATTTCTTTGGGTGAAAGAATAAGGCATAAAGCAGAACAGTTCTTTTCTAATTTGTTTACCTGAAGATCATTTTAGCCAGCAGTGTCTGAACCCTGCTGAAGTACAGTTTCAATTTCCCTTCTCAGTCATGGATAAAATAAAGTTGACAACACATTTTTCTCCGTCAAAACATTTCACTTATTTTTTATAGTGCAGACTGCTTAAGAGCCGTAACTTAGGCCAAGATAGCAGCAGGATTCTTATTGTTATCTTAATATAGGAAAGTTATATTTGCTAGATCCTTAACAGAAATATGCCAGTTTAAAAACATGTCATAGATAAGAAAAGGATTTCCCAAATGATACTGTCAAATGGGAAAAAAAAAGAAAGAAAGAAAGAAAGAAAGAAAGAAAGAAAGAAAGAAAGAAAGAAAGAAAGAAAGAAAGAAAGAAAGAAAGAAAGAAAGAAAGAAAGAAANAAAGAAAGAAAGAAAGAAAGAAAGAAAGAAAGAAAGAAAGAAAGAAAGAAAGAAAGAAAGAAAGAAAGAAAGAAAGAAAGAAAGAAAGAAAGAAAGAAAACAAAAAAAAGTCTAGCCAGTTATCAGATTAAGTGAGGCTTAGGACAATACTGCCTGCTCTATCTAGCCAAACACAAGATGCTCAACTATTTGAAGAACTGTTTGAGCACATGGAGTTTCGGTTGGTGAAAATGCATTTTGCACATCTTATTTTTCTCTCTTGCCTGATCCTCTTTTAACCTTCAGAGAATGGCCAAACCAGACACAGAGTGCTTATGCTAAACCTAGCCACATATGAGATTAAATATTATGCCATACATAATGTGTCTCCCAGATGTATGTTTCCTGAGAATTACATAAAGAAAATTCACAGTAACATATGAAATCCCCATATACACAGATAAATCATTCTAATTCTCAGATTTGAAGTTGATTGTAATATAATTGTCCTTCAAATTCTTACTACTCAACATAAATAGAAAGAACACCAGCAAAATGAAATACTGTGTCCAGACAACTGCTGCAAGTTAAATCAACAACAAGCCTTGCCAAAGCAGTTTTAAACTACTAACTATTTAAGCAAAAACAGTAAGTCACAAGACAGCATTACACTATTTCTCCTAAATTAAATGTTTAAACAGAGCAGATCAACTGCCTAGGCCAAGAAAAAAATCTTGCCTCTTTTTATCAACAACAAAATTTCTGCTTCAGCAGAAATCAAACTGGCAAAATATATATATTTACTTCCTAAGGAAAGAACAGGACACCAGCACAAAGTACAATAGCCAGAGAAGGCATTTTCCACCTCTGGCCTGAGAGTGACCTTAGGCACAGCACCAAAACAGAACGATTTCAGACAGCTCACAGTGGCAGGAACTCCACCAGTGTACACGGCCTCTCCTCCTCCTGGCTATTTTGGTGTGGTTATGCTTCTCCCTGGCCTTGCACAAGGCTCCTTCCCTTGGCTGCACAAGAGTACCTAAAAAAGGTATTACACTGGCTGTACGTAGGACTACATTGAACACATGCAAGGAAACTGCAGAGATGGGAGGCACAGGAAAAGACAAGGCCAGGTTTAGGTCTTATGATATCATTGTAATTTACCTGCCAAAAACACATTGAATTAATCTAAACAAAAGTATATATTTCAGATTAAGAGTGGGTTAATGTGTTTTTCTAAATTGCAGGCTAAGCTCCTCTGCTTCCCATGAATTCTTGTATAAATCCAATGGCTAGATACCATTCTAGAGAGATTGACCAATTCACTGTCTTGCAAGTATACTTTAGGTAATTAATGCAGGACACATTCTATGGAAATAGTTTTCACAGGCCGGCTAGTGATTGTCCTAATTGTCCCCTAAGTGAAAGATCACTTTCTTTTAGGGGATTAATTGTTCTACTCAACCACACCCAGTTAATTTAACACATCATGATGTTACTCGATTTGACAAAATATTATATTTCATAGATTAATATTTTAGTGTAAACTTGCCAAATTCATGTTTGATTCATATATTGATTCATATTTTGATTCAGAAACATTTCACAGACTGTGAAAGTGTGGTCATATTACTGAGATACAGAACCATAAAACACTTCCGGCTGAAGGGACCTCTGGAGGTCTGTAGTCCAAAGCCTGCTCAAAGCAGGGCCAGATAGCACAGTTTGCTCAGGATTGTGTCTGCTCTAGTTTTGTATACTTCTAGGGACTGAGACTTCACAGCCTCTTTTGTTAATCTGTTCCAATAAACCATCATCAATCCCATGATGATTTTTTTCATAAAACAAGTCAGAATTTCCTGTGTTCCAACTTGTGCTCATTGTCTTTTGCCATATCACTATAATTTAAGAAGAAGAAAGGGAGGGAAGGAGAGGAAGAGAGACAGAAAAAATAAAGTTATTTCAGATGAAATATCCTGAGATTTTTTTCTTCATATTTCTGTGTGCTCTTAATTTAAAAGCAATCAAAGTGTTATTTGATTAATCCACTTACCTTTGCCTTCTCATTCTGTCAACTATAGAAGAGAACACCAACTAATATTTGGTCACATAAAGATATAAAATTTCTATTTTCTGAACCGTCAAGGCTTTGAGTCTATAAATTTGAATGAAGATCTTGAAAAGAAATAACAAGATTTTCCATTCCTTTTGCCTGAGCTTAAGCTGGAAATAATAATAATTGTTCACAAATATTTTTTCATATGCTCTTCTGTTAAATCTTTTTACCTCAGTGATGAAAATAGCCTATCCCAAAAATGAAAAAGAAGCTCAAGGTTGAGGTTTGGGTTAAATTTGGGCTTTTTTTTTCCTACAGGATTAATTTACTTCCAAACTGCATCATCCTTCCTCCCAGATCCAGGCCAGCTAAGTTCAGAGACTTTCATATTTCTCTCAGCTTCTCTAACTTCCCTAGGGTGTTTTTTCTTGAAATGCATTTCCATTTTTTTTTCTGCATTGTACTGATAACCAACTCATTTCCCCTACACAGGATATTGAGGTGAGCACACCGGAGTCCTTTACTGATGCTTAGCTCTTATATTCTTGTAGACCTCCCTTGAATTTCTCCTCTGCCATCACTTTTGCAATAACTTTTTAGAGACTTATGACACTGCAAATAGATTTCTGTTATACAAGATTTCATTTAATTTCTTCTTGCTTCTAGATACATTGATTTTCACCCTCAAAAGAATGTTAAAATCAGATTTGGCATTCTATATTTTTAGTAAAGATTTTTTTTAAAATGAAATAAATGGTGAAAAACTGTTACGGGGATATCATTTATAGGATGAACAGTAATTTCACGTGTGGTATGAAGGAATTAACAATAAATGCATGACAACAGATAAATCTATGGTTATTCTCTCAATGAGCTTACAGACACAGCAGTGGTTTGTTCACTTTTTGGAAGTCAAACCATATCAAAAACTATCATGAATGACTACTACAAGCTAGTTGAATTTGGACCACATTTTTCTTTCCCTGCTAGTCTGAGAGCTGACAGCAGCATTTCCTGGCATCTTCAGGTAGCTGCAGTTGAAAAAAAGAAAATATAGAGGGAACAATATGGAATCAATCCTCACAGAAACTGAAAGAAAAAAAAGTCCAGCAAAATAATGACTGATAAAATGATGTCCAGAACATGAAGCCTGCTTCAAGTAGCAAGCACGTTTAGAAAGCCTTTAAAAATATTTCCAGGGGCATAGCTTCTTTTTTGATTTAGTTAACAGTTAGGTCTTCATCACTGCAGCATAAGAACTTATTCCTTTCTCCAAATATTATAGTTATAATATTTATGCATATTAATACACAAGTTACATATACCTGATCCTTAGCAGCTATATCAGATAACTGAAGGCCTTTGGCCTTCAGCCTTGCATATACAGTGTACCTGAGGCTTCTATTTATAGGCCATTAATGCACGATTTTCATGTCTTACTGCTATTTTACATCTCTTTACTACTATTTTATATGATGCAAGTGTGCAGCAATACTCTTTCACAATCTTTATCTTAATAAAATGATTGAGAGGAATGCTAGTGAATTTCTGTTTCAGGCTAAGTATTTAAAAGAGAATTTCATAATTAATTTAAACTGCATATACAAGGAATACTTGCTGTGGCTTGTATTCCTCATTTGAATTATACAGTAATATGGTCCAGAAGAAGCATCACTGAGACATATAGTAGCAAAAGTTGCTTACTGCAAGACAAGTTCTGATCAGCCATATCAACACAAATTCAAACAATACCAGTCATTCATTTTCCAAGCACAATTTCACTTGTTCTAAGATTTGCAATACATCTAGAAGATGCATTGTAATATATCTAGAAGATATCTAGATGTAGCAAAGAAAGACAGAAAGCAAATCATACCAAAGCATAAGGTATGCATGTTTTGACATACAGGGCACATATCTGTAGCCATATGGACAAGTTACAGGCATACAGTTGCTCTAAGATAAACACACTAGACCTGCCATGCACACAGCTGACATAACTCTCAGTATGCATGACTCATCTCCAGTGCCTGGGCTAGAGAACATTCTCCATATAATCAGAACAATTTCAACCTTTCTTGGGAGAGCGATCAAAAAATATGTGCGATAGCAATAGTCCCAGCTTACAGGATGGGGTATGCCCCCAGGAGACTGTAATAAGTTTCCAGGGCATGCCCTCAGCTAACCACATGGGTAAAGACCTCACTGCACTTTGGCCTTGTGGACAAAGATGGTGCCTCCACAAATTAAACTATTGATCCTGAAGCTGAAATATTGGTCTTCAGATCAGGAGAAATACAATACAGCCAGTGTCCACAGAGCAAAGCTTTGCCTCTTTCTTGATCAGAATGAGAGACCCAAATGAGTGAGTTTCTGCTGAAGGCTTAATTGCATTTCCTGGGGTAAGACTATGAAGACAGCTGTTTCCTATCTAGAAACTAGCAATCTACTGTTGCTCAGTAATTACTGTAATATATACAACTACATCATGAGACCTCAAGAGTCATGAAGACACAGTAGTGCAGAGCTTTGCCAAAGTTTCCGTGTATCATTGATGCCAAGTATATGTACTGAGATGAACCTTCAGTGTGTCCAGGGGATTCTCCTCCTACCTCACACAAAGCTCCCTGAAGTCTTCTCCACATTTCCCAATCCTATCTATAAGAATGTGATGGCAGGTAAAACAAACACATGGACTCAAGTAGCATTAACAGGAAAAAATACGAGCAGCTCTCAGAGCTAGGAGAGCAGAGCAGTGAAGAAGAAGCAGACACCAATTTGAGGTACAATTTCAGACAGCTTGCTGTCTTTTGCAACTTTCGGTTTGACACTGATTCAAAGGTTACCTTCACAGAAGTAAGCAAAAATTCTTTTTTAAACATAAAGGTCATATTCTGAAGCCCAAAGTACAGCCAGTGTGTAGGACAAGGTCACTGAGAAACAACCAGTTAATTCATGACACTGTATTATTGCATGCACAACACTTTCTGTCAATAACTTTAAAACTTTGTATTAAGAAGTTCTTGCTTTTTATTTTTAGTAAAGTTATTTCTTATTTCTTGAGTAAAGTCTTTCACAAAATTTATTTTTAATTTCCTTTGCACACCAAGTTGTGTTTCTTTCCTCTTATCAGGGTTTTTTTTATCCTGACAGTAAAACAGCCTTCCAAACCATTTGATATCATAAAATTGCTCTGTTCAATTCTTTTGATTAGAATAGCTAAGGCTGATCTGATTATACTTGAGTGTTTTCCAGAGCAATAGGAAGGATGCAGCAAAGAAATATTAACTTCATTCAGATCTACCATTATGATAATCAGTGTGTCAGCAGGTGTGAAGCCAATTTGCAGGCATCTACTTGACTTGTAATCCAGATGAGCAATTTTAGAGTTGCTTGCAATTTGCGAAAGTACTATGATTTTTCATAGTCTTCTTTTCTAGTCTTCTTGTCCAAAAGGAATTAAATGTTCAAGAAAATTTGGGATTAAAGTTTGCAAATAAACTCAAACTATTGGTGACTGCCTAGAGCAGTAGATAACGCACATGAACCCTCTGCCCCAGCCAAAGCTTCATGACAAACAGCAGTGACCTGTGCTAATCTTGCAACATACATGCACAGGGGATCAAAAGGTCTAGGAGAGAACACTTCTCCTGCAGAAAATACCCGGATCCTAGTCCTCCCTTTCTATCTACGTACTTATATGGTCTGCTTTCACAGGGACAGAGAACAGAAAAGACAGAAAAGTTCAAATAAATTCTATAAATATCTATGTTCAAAAATGAGGATGGAGCCAGATATTGGGATCAAAACAGAAAAGCTGAAGTGGCATGTGGTGGAAGTAGATTTCTTAACTTAGCATGTATGTGTTATACCTGGTCAGACATTCACAAAACATAAGGTGATATCATATCATCCATTTCAAGCACTTCAGCCAGCAGCATGCCCACATCCTGGCTCAATCCATGTACTCCATGGTCCCAGTCAAACACAGGAGGGGACTCAGGTCCACTCAGGTTCTGTACCTGCCCATCATGCCATATCAACCCAGATGACACAGCACAGGTACACTGAGAATTTGGATAAGCTGAAGACTTCCGACAGTCCTAGGAGAAGTTAATGGAAAGTAACAGGTAGCCTTATAGCAAGAAAATACTGCTCCCACAAGAATCTGGACTAGAGTACATCTCCATGCAGAACTCAGTGTGGTTGGGTTGCAATGAGTGGATGCCTGGGACCACAATTTGTTCAGGGGCAATTAAAAACCTTGCAAGAACAAAGTTGAAGATGACACACAACTGGCAAAGGAGTTAATGAGGATGCAGATGAAAGTTGATGGGCATCAAGATAATAATAAAATATGTTGGATTTGAGTCAGGCAGTCATGATCACTTTTTTGTACAGCGCTATTTTTATTTCATAAAGTTCTAGAGAGACTCTTTCTCATACTCACCATATCTGTGGCAAAACAAAGGTACAGAACACATATGTGATCATTTCTTTCAAGTGCAGCCCAGAATAGAATATTGTCTGATTTCAAACTTATGCAGCGCAGAACATAAGTAACCCCACTGAGATTAGAATGAAAGCTGCTGTCTCTAAGCGAGGGAAGCTAATGTAAAATACAGCACACTTTCTCAACAACACTATTTATTTATTTATTTTTAATAGGTCTAATCACTCTGACATAGCTGAGCCTGCAGAAAAGAAACCCTTCGGCATGCGGGCACTGTTTGAGAAGACATTTTGCCTGATTAAAACTGGTTCATGCAAACCTTGTTATAAATGCAAGGTTTCATGCAGAATTTTTGCACTGGGCCACAACAATGTCAGCTTCCTCTGTCAGCTCAACAGTTTTCACCTCTCGCACCATGGTAGCCCTTACTAGTACTTCCTTGCCTGGAAACACTATTTTGGTAGCCACATATTAAAAGATCTGTCCCTGTAACTGGAACTGTCCTTGTTATTTTTTGCCTCAGTTTTGCACATGAACAATTACATTGAAGATAGTTTTCTTGTTCTGACATGGTGGAAGAATTGTTCTACACAGCATTGTGTTCTACACAGCCCATTGTTCTACAAAGCAACTGAACCAATTATCTGTTAAACAGACTAAGTCCATCCAACTTACATGACAGATGTTTTGTATTAGACTTACCTGCATGTATCTTGTTGATAGGTCTTTCAAGGTAATTTTCATACATTTTCCCTGGGTTAGCAGCATAGGCAAAAACATGAATCAACAATTCACTCTTCCTCTGCCAGCCAAAGAGCAACTTCCCCTTAAAATGAATAGTCACTAATATGAACTCGTGCATAGATGTGTTGCTTGCTGTGATACGAAGAAGAGATAGCGGGTTGGAAGCACCTTTCATGGTTTACTTTCAGAATAGTTTTTTTGCATTATTATGGTACAAAGAGAACAGTAGGAAAAAATGTGCACATAATGTTTTGCTTCAGAGCTCTTTTGCTCATTTTCATCCTGCCTGCATATACTGCAAATGAGAAAATGCCCAGCTGGCAACTTTTCTTCTGATTTATAGGAAAGGTCAGTTAATCCCAGACAGGCATTTTGCTAAATACCAAGATATCCCTCCTATGTGTTTTCTCTGTTTAACTCAAAGAAAGTTGGAAGCTAAAGCATTAGTTTTAGCTAAGGCTTGCAGAATAAGGCAGAGTGATATCATCTTTAATCACTATCACTCAAAGTAATTGTGCTTCCCAGCATTGAATAGTTTGTGGATCGTAATTAAGATTACAAATTTAAATGAGTTCTCTGTTTGTCACAATACTTCTCTACAGACAGATTGATGGGACAAGCATGTCATCATCATGTATTGTGAGACTGCTATACAGCCAAGAGACAAAAATGGACAGAGCAAGTGTGCTGAGGCCACTCCTGCAGTCTTTAACAGGACAGGAATTCTTGAGGTCAGCGGGAGATAAGCATCAAGAAAGCCCCACCTGAGAAAAAAACAATTCTTTCCAGTTATAACACTGCAGTTTCTAAATACCAGCTTTTCAAAACATAAACAATCTTCAGAAACAGCATTCAATATGTATTTTCACCTTTTAAATATAAATAGTAGGAACTATTTCCTCTGTGACAGAGGAAAAATAAAATAAAGCCATTACAGGGTGCACAAAGCATGTGAGGCAATTTTATAAAATTAATGCTTGTGGAAACCTATGTGTTTATCCAATGATATGAAATAAATGGAGCAGAAGTATTGACATCTACATTTGTTTAAGTAAAGGCTTATTGAAAAATGCAAAGTATAAATAAAAACAGATAAAAGCTTAGCAATAGCCCTGAAGGAAATTGCTGAAGTGTCCAGAACTAGCACTCCATATCACTTTCTGTATTAAAATAGTACATCACACCTGCCAAATGACCAAGGAGAAGAGAAAGTCATAAGAGATTTTTTGTTTTGTTTTGTTTTGTTTTGGGGGGAGGTTCTAATTATCTCTGACAGGTGGGCAGTTCTTCATGCAAGAATTTGCATGCTGAAATTTATGCAGGAAAAAGTAGGTGAATCACACATTTATTGAAGCTTTTTTCCCTCAGCTACATCCTGACTCCCATACAGATGGCATTTGACTCTATGCTTATGCTATAAAAGAGCTATTCTAGAGTGCTGAATAGCCAAGAGGTTGCAGAGAGGGATGGGATCTCTTGACTTATGTTTTCCATTGCTGGGACCTGTATATTTTGTAAGACCATGCACAGTTCACTCTTACAATATGATGAGAACTTCAATGGGCCAGCAGAGCAGCAATGATCCATTTTAAAAGTCTCATCTGAAAGACCTTGCACTAAGCTTCAAACTAATCCTTTGTTCTTTTGAAGTAAGCGAAGTTGAACTCACTGAAATGTCAGTGTGAAGTCCATAAAGGGCAGACATATTTTTGAACAGATAGCACAAAAAGGTCTAAGGAAAATGCAAACTTCTCTTTGAATGCTTTCTGCCTTTTCCTGTAAGAAGAAGCTTATAAGAAGAATAATGGGATATGTCAGCATTTTTTTGACAACACAAGTATGGCAATGCATAAAACTCACATGATTGTCCATAGCATGTATTCCACGCACCATCAGGAATATCACCACCACCAGGAATATCGCCTAAAGCACTTAGATGTCAATGGGAAACCTTATACAACTCATCTGAAATCAAAGGCCATGACTCAAGACTGAGTTTCAGACGAACCTCCACTGCTGCTCTGGAGAGTTATCGCTGCATGGAGTTCAGTGGCTCTTCACAGAAGGAGGGTGGGGAAATGCCAAAGCACAACCTTGGCTATCTCCCAACCACTCTGAAAGTGAATTTTCCCACTGTGGAGGGGCAGACGTGGCATGTCCATGGGAAGAAGAACTTGTTTCAACTTCTAATCAAATTGCAGCACTTTTCAGGAGGCAGGGCTGCACCTAGCGTGGGAAAGCTACTTTCCTGCAGTAAGCCCATCTCAGCCTGAGCATGGTTCCTGTAAAGATGTCACTTCGCAGTTGTTTTACGATTCTTTGAGTAAAAGATATTATCCTGTCAATTAATACTGTAGCAAATTTACCTTTTCCTAGACACTGTTAATTGCAGATAGAGACCATGAGAGAGTATTCAAAACTAGAATTTTAAAAGAATAAATGCAAGGTGATGTTACTCATTTTTTGTTACTTTTGCTCATTTTTTATGACTTATAATCATGTCATTTAATGAAACTCCAAAGAAAAATTCCTCTAGGATGATAACTACAAAATTTATATAACAATTTAAAAAACAAAATAACAGAAATGATATATACAAAACAAAACAGGTATAAACATCCACTTCGTGCATGCTAGGAAGAGAGCTCTTAAAGCTCAGGTTCACTCTAACCGAATAATGTCCAACATCCTCTGAACTTTTGTGTTTGAGGGTGACTGTGAAAAGCTAATTCAGAAGGTACTTTACAAAGTCCTTGCAGACTGAAATCTTTGTCAAATTATCATGGAGCATATTTAAAAGCAGCAGTCTGGGTTTAAAGATGCTTTCCCTTCTGTGTTTATTAAAACTTTGTCTTATCATGGAAGCAGACAGGCATGCAATATTATTAGAGCAAATTTTCTTCTCTTTATCCCATCCCATTGCCAAAAGGAAACACCTTCAATAAATCTGAAAGACAGCTGAACTTGTTTTTCTATTGAATATTTACAGCAGATAGCAGATCATCAAATTACAGATGTTGTAAATAGAGAAAAAAATGCTTTCCTTACAAGAGGTTTCTTTCGCCTTATGAAATGCAAAAAAAAAATGAACTTTATATTTTGGCCATCACCATGAAATTAGCAAAGTCTCTTGCCTGTCATTTCAGAACTTTCTATTATTATTGCTAAAACTGATGAAGTCATTAGATTTGGCAGAGTTGCATGTCACTGTTTGACGGTTTCCATAGCCAGCTCTTTTAAGTTAATTCAAAATGGCCATCTATAAATTTGCTACAGGTTACTTTCAGGTTTCTGTAGTTGTTAGAAGAAAGAGAAAATAATGGTTCATCTCAAAGGAACTCCAAGCACATACTTCCATGAAGAAGTTGAAAAAGTTTGAGAAATTTCAACACAAAGTGATCTTTAGATCTCAAGTTTTCAGAGCACTTTCAGAAAGCTCGAAATTCACAGATTTTTTTAGTTTCTGTTTCATATGGCAGAAAAGATCAAATGATGGCCACAAGAGCATTCTGAAAAACAAGTGCCTCTTCCTTGTCTTTCCTGCAATTACTTGTCTTTCCTGCAATTACACTCCATTCAACAATAGCCTAAGAAAAAAATCAGTCAGAAGTTCATCACCTAAGTTAACTGAGTATATGACAAAAGATCTTACTCATGAATAAAATAATAATTGTTGTCTGAATTACATGAACCATCAACAAACATGAAACACATCCTTCTGTGCTGCTTCCCAGTAGCTAAATCAAACATTTTCTTCATAGTTCCTTCCCTTCCCCGTAGACTAACAGTCTACAGGCTCATTTATAATAAACTCTCTGTTAATGCCTCTGCCTCAGCAAAATAAAACTACAATAGCAAATCCAGATGAAAAAAGATGTACTCCAATGGTTTTGTAAAAAAAAAAAATGGTTTTGAACAAAAAACAAAAACTGCATGACATCTTAGAACTATAACCAATATAAATCCCAAGGCAGCAGTTTAGGGCACTATACTAATTCAACTGGCAACTTTAAAAGCAGTTAAATTGTAATAGGCATTAATTTAAAGAAATTGCCATTGAACTGGAAGGGTATAATGGCCCTCAAAGATTCATTATTCTTTGTGGAAGAGAGCATCCCCCTACCACATAATACAATTAACATCTTCCAACAGAGCCGTATGGTGATAGTTCAGTAACATTGCTTTTTTTATTCCAGCAGCTGAGAACTGATCGTTAAAGGGTCTGTGGGGTCACAATTTTGGCCTGTCCCAGGCAGTATAAATAATAGGTTCCATTTCATTTTAAAAGGCAGATTTAAAAGTGAGTTTTGCTGCTGATATGAGACAAATGGGAGCTACTCCAGTTTACACCAGCTGAACTCTCAACCCCTGGCTATGTGAAATACACACACTATCCGAGGTGAAGTTCATTAGTGCACTCTCACTAAAAAGCTATTGGTTACTCATGGTTCATTTCCCCACTCTCCCAGTTTTCTGCTTTGTCCCTTTAACTGGAGGGTGGAGAGGGGAAGCAGTCTAAAGGTCAATCTAAAGCAAGTGCAAATGTGTAGGCATTGATAAAATATTTATATTTTAGCTTTAAATATTAAATATATTTAGGACTTAATCAAAGTCAATGTAGTAACAAATTCTACCAACATCTTTCCTGCTATGCAAAACATTTTATATTTAACTTTCTAAAAAGCATTCTCATCTAGGAAGCATCATCAAGAAAAACACACCTGAAAATTTCTAATGCTAGCTATACCCTGTCAAGAGCAATCAGATTTAGAAAATCACAATGCTGTACCACTGTTTCTCATTCAGGAGCTAAGTAATAAAGTACAAGTATGGATATCTACCAAGTCAGGTTAGTCACATAATAAACATGTTTTTTGCTAGCGTTAAGTGCTGAGGTATTGTATTCTGAGGCATAGTCTCCTGAGAAAGAAAGAGCATTCTATCTGTAAATCAGCATTGCCAATGTTGAATGCAGTGCCCAAGAGTACAATTTTCCAGAGAATTCAGGGGCTTCAGGGAATGATAGTAAGAAATACAATAGGTAGCTAAATCGAAGCATGTCTTACCAACATAGCTGCCATCCAAGACAATGAGTTGTGCTCTTGTTTGGGGAATTATCCGAATACTTTCCATGAGCTCAACTAACTCTCTTAAAATTCATTCTAAGGAAAAATAAAGGATTTTTGATCTATCTAGAAATAAAGTTGGCTGCTGTAAAGCCACTGTAGCCAGAAATATACAATCAGTATAAATTTACTTCCCAAGGACTTTGCAGGGAGGCACAAGGGTGGAAGAATAGCTTCCAAGCAATGATAGTGACTGCTACTCAATTTCTAGTTTTAAAGTTTGATTCTTTGTTGGACAAAATCAAAATTGTTTCTTCACACAAACTTGAAAGAAATGATATAATTTGCATAACTATTGGTTTTCTTGTTTCAACCTTTTAATAACGCAATAATACTATATTTGTGACGGTGTGATCCTACTGCTCCATTCTGCCTCTTTAGAGGCCTTTTTCACATCACATCTAGTGTTCTTTGACATGTTACCTAAATGCTACATTCATAGGATATTTTGAAAATTCCTAGGAAATACATTAAGATGAATTCTTTATTTATATAAATTTTCATTGCTTGTCACTGGACAAAGATGTCCTTTCTGGTCCACAGGCTTTCAACTGGGACATCTGCATTTCCTGAAACCTGATGGCTCATGCCTGCAACGTAGTGGCTTTAATGCCTGCTTTTCACCCACATGTGTCTGTTCACTGAAGCTAGCTTTGAAAAAACCATGTGCACACACAGATACAGATATAGAGGAAATCAGTGGAAGCTCACATCTTCTGTTGAACGGTTACATCTTCTGTTGGTGAGCAGTTTCCCCTGTGATGTCCCATAGGAATCAAGGCTTACATTTAGACTAAGCAGAAAGGAAAAGATGCATAAATTATTCTTTGGAGACTGATATCTTTCTCTTAACAGCAAAGGATTGCTGAAAGTTGCCCAAGAGTGGGATGGACACATATTCTCATGAAATTCAAGTTTCTCAAGCAAGTTTCAAAAATTCAGTTTCCGTGGGGCTCATGGGATCAACTGCTCCTTCTCTATCTCAAAACAGAACTGAACAGAAGTATTCAGAAAGCATACATTAAACTCTGTTTCAGTTTATCGCTGTAACTGGAATGCAAACAGCACTGCAAGTTTTGCCTGTCAATGTCACAGCTCAATATATTCTTCAATTTTAAGTACTCTATGAAGAATCCTTCTGGGCACAGCATACATTTTCAGCATCCATCCACCAGCTAAGCAAAGTGTATCCAAAGGCATAAGGGCACAAGCATACTCAGAATGATAAAGCTATCACTTTCCTTCAAGGAAAGAGAGGAAGGTGTCTGTGAGGAATCCAGCCCTTTTATCTCACTGTAGGAAGTGTAAAGTAAAGAGATGCTGTTCCAGAAGCATGTGAATACTTCTGATACCTGTTAAATATGCTTCAGAAACAGAAATTTTAATACAAATCTTTCCATTTTTTTTGTATTCACCTGTCAATGGAAAAATATGAGCCACATAACTTAGCGTTTCCTGTTTCAAAACCGACATGTACTTTGTG
This sequence comes from Nothoprocta pentlandii, assembly GCA_013398315.1. NCBI lineage: Eukaryota > Metazoa > Chordata > Aves > Tinamiformes > Tinamidae > Nothoprocta > Nothoprocta pentlandii. The sequence goes on along the minus strand of VZSG01000271.1, from coordinate 390,166 downwards.
GGACTTGAATCTTGACACCAAATCCTGGATTAGTGACCATACTTGGTGAATAGCCCCTGTCAGCCAAACAGTCTTAAGCAACTTCATTGCAAGATCAATGTCAAAAAGATCAAAACAGACAGAGTTATCCATTATGAAGCGAAATGCCAGTAAAGGTGCTAAAGACAGGAAAAACAGGTAGATAAAAGAAATCTGAAAACTAATATCAAGGAGAAATATGCAATGAAAATAGAATCTTCCTCTAAAGACACACTTTCCAGCATGATTTTTTTAATGCTCTGTTACCTTTCCCCATTATACCAAAAAAAATCATTTTGTTTTGTTTCGTTTTGCTGTGTTTGTTTTTACAGCTCAGGCTCAGGTGACTAGATATAGCAGCCACAGTCCAGTGCTGACTTAGGAGGGCTGACTTGCAAATGTTCAGTGCAACTCAAAACACGTAATATGAACAGTGCTAAGCATAATATGGCTCAGTACAGCCTGGTGAAGTTGTTTGATTAAGGCAGAAGAGAGAAAAATTGAACATGATGATGTTGAGTGACAAGTGAGTATCTTTTGAAAATAGTGAAACACAATTACTTTGATTTTTTTTTCAATCAGTTTCACTCTGAAGCACAAACATCACCTTTACTGAACTTCTCAGCATGATGGTCCCATTGAGGAAACCACTTGTGAATTTGAAAAAATAACATGTCAAATTCAAGAGGTAGTTACACACATATTCTACTAATGATTTACGTACATATTCTAATAATGATAAGGTAAAGAATGAGTTTCACTTGGATCAGAAAATATCTCTCAGCAATCCCTGCTTGGCTCATCAGTTCCATGTGCCACTGTGTGATTGTGTCTTCTTCATAAGTATCCAGTGCTGGTCACTGTTGCAGACAGGAGTATAAGTTAAATGTGCCTTGGATAGGACATCCATTGTCCTATAACACAATTTAGTCAAATACCGTTGGAGTTAAGCAGCTAGAAACACTCTTTGCCTTTACCAGCTATGGCACTGTTGACTACATTGACTTAAGCAAGGCTTTTGACACCGTCTCCCATAATATCCTCATTCAGAAGCTCCAGGAGAGTGGACTAGATGAGTGCACGATGAGGTGGATCGAGGGCTGGCTGGATGGCAGAGCTCAGAGGGTGGTGATAAATGGGGCTAAGTCCAGTTGGAGGCCTATGGCCAGTGGTGTCCCCCAGGGGTCAGTCCTGGGCCCAGGGCTGTTCAATTTGTTCATCAGTGACTTGGACGAGGGCACGGAGTGCACCCTGAGCAAGTTTGCAGATGACACCAAGCTGGGTGGAGTGGCCGACACTCCGGAGGACTGTGCTGCCATCCAGAGGGACCTGGACAGGCTGG
>VZSG01000271.1:356365-388309 GCA_013398315.1 Nothoprocta pentlandii | reverse complement strand
ACATGTGTAAGTTCAGGAAGGGAGAATGCTGGGAGGAAGAGGACTAGCTCTTCTCATTGGTGGCCAGCTATAGGACGAGGGGCAATGGGCATAAGCTGGAGCACAGGAAGTTCCGTCTGCAGGTGAGGAGGAACTTCTTTACTGTGAGGGTGACAGAGCAGTGGAACAGGCTGCCCAGGGAGCTTGTGGAGTCTCCTTCTCTGGAGGCCTTCAAAACCTGCCTGGATGCCGCCCTGTGCCACATGCTCTATGTGTGCCTGCTGGAGCGGGAAGATTGGACTAGGGATCTCCAGAGGTCCCTTCCAACCTTGAATATTTTGTGATTCTGTGATTCTGTGACTACTTATAATGAGTAAAGCTAAAAAAAAAAAAAAAAAGAAAAAGGTGATTTCAGAGGTTAAATCTCACTTTAGATTTATTTTTCAAAAGTAGCTTATATAATATTCATGTTGCTCTGGGAGATATCAAAATTCACTTCTTCCAAAAACAGGAATGACTGTCACTTACGAACTTTATAAATCACATATCAAAAAATGTCTTTCACCTGATAACTGAAAAAAAAAAAAAGAAAATGGCTAATCTTAGTAATACTGAGTCATCTAAATATCTGAATATATATATACACCATATATTTAGAGATTAATACTCATAACTAATGGCCAATAGAATTGTAGTGATAGCTAAGGAACAGCAAGGAAAAAAAAAAGTCTGATGTCTACGCTGTAATATTCTCCTGATATTCTTCTCCAATTGCAATATCAAATGTTTCAGATTCCTGACTGAAGCAATGTTACTTACTACTTCTCATTTCTAGAATAAAGTTACTTACTAATAGTGCAACTTCATGGTCTTCACTTATTCAGACACATAAACCTACACTAGTTTTTGCTCTTTCAACAAGCTTTTGCTCTTTCAAAAATAGCTCGTGTAAATACCAAAAGTTAACACAAGTGCTGACATTCAGTAGTGAAGTTCATTATAGGAAACCCTCAAAACCTTGTTTGAATTAAACACAGCCAGTACATATTTTTGAGCTCTCTCAGAATGCTCAATTAGTAAAGTAAAGCATGTCTCCTATAAAATACATGTAACACATGCCTTAATGCAAAATCCTGATACAAAAGTATGTGGTGTTCCACAGCATCTTAGTCAAGCAAGCAGGACTTACATATGTCAGGCAGGAAGAATTTATGCAACTGTTTCATGTCATGGATGTATCTCAGCTATTCAGTACTGGAGACTACAGAGAATTTCTGGGTGCATGAAGCATAAGCACCACCATGAAGGAATAGGACCACGACAAACATCTGCTCATAACCATGTCATTCAAGCTGCCTCCTAGCTAATAAAAATAGGACTAGTATGCTGCCTTTTCTTCCCTGCCATCACTGTGTACCTGCGGGTTGCTTCAATCAAAACACTAGCATGTCTGCCTGGGGAAGAGCTTTCCTATTCCTCTGAAATCCTTTTTTATAGTATATATATTGAGAGATGTCCTTGACTGTAGCAAAACCAGAGTGCATGCACATTTACATACATGTAAATACAAGCATTTAAACATTTATCTGAAAACAATTCCAATGTAAATAATACCACTGGTAAAGTAAATTAACCAACAAATTGCTTACATTAATGTAGTTTACATAATATGCTTCAATTTACTCAAAGAAACTTCTGTTGGAATATGTCAGTTTTATTTGCAGAGAAACAAGATAGTTAAAGTATAAGCAGGTATTTTGAATATCCTGCACAATGTAATGTTTTTGAAGCTACAGTAAACATTGTTGCAGGACAATGGTCAGTTGTCCTGCAATGTTCTTTGTTTTTTCTTGGCTTGGTTTGTTGTTAGGTTTTGTTTGTTTTTTAAGATACCATAAAGATTACCATAATATCTTGGCTGTTCTGGGCTGATAAAATGTTAGATGTATAGAAATCCCATGCTTTTGATAGATACCTAGAAATGTTACCTTTCAAACAGTTCTAAATAAATAATAGTGAAAGCTTAACAGTAAAGGGAGACCATGCAAAGGATCCTAAAGCTCACTGCAGACACTCCATGGATCTTCCTCTAGTCTTTATGCTCAGCTACATCTTCAAGCATTTAAAAACTAGCTAGGCTTTGCAGCTATTACAGCCAGCAATTTCTGTCAAGTCAGTCCTCAATGCATATCAATAACTAGGGGAAAAGAGATCTTTTACCACCTGTGCACCAGGAACTATCTCTCAACAGTGTTTACTGGACAACCTTAGAGTTAAAAACCACATTTCTAGTCCATAATGATTTGTAACTGTTTGCTTAAAAAATGTATTAATAATATAATGTCTAGTAACTTCATATTGATTATATCTCAATTTGAAGCTATCAAAACGTTGAACTTACCCACTTAAATGTATCTCCAATGTATATATTATCCACTCCACTGTATAGTTTAGAAATTTGATAAAAAGGCAGGCTGAATGATTTTCTTAGCCCTTATCCAGGTGCTTCAGAGCACAACGTAAATGCAGACGTGTGGAAAAGCTAAAAAGAAATCCTAAGCTTAAATATGGCAGAAGAATTTTTGCTTTTCATTTCAGTGGAGGGAAGATTTTATCCTTAGTTTGTAAGAAGCTGCCTAAGTTTTTCATTAAATATAGAATTCAGTGATATTCTTAATTGCATCTCACTAGACACGAGACAGATGCACCCCAATCACAGTGGAGAATGTGTTGATACCATCTCATTTTTTCCTAGTGCAGCATTACATTTCAGGGGTGGGAGGACATCAGGCAGCTTCAGAATAGATTCAAATTACCTCCTTACAGGGACTGAAAAGGCATGAAATTTAGCATGACCCAGACAATAGTTCAGGGTAGCACACAACTAGTCAGGAAATTAATAATTTATAAGATGCTCTTTCAGTTTGGTCTGGAATATAAATGAACACATACATGTCATACTTGCAGGGATCTTTCTCATTTGCAATAAAATGATGTTTAGTGCCTTTAAATTCAGGAGCCCCTCTTTCCTCTTTAACCTATTACCTAGGGTAATAAAATCATGCGAAGCACTTGGTAAGTCACTTTTCAACAATCAATCATCCCTAAATAGTGTGCTCTCACAGTAAATCAAAAGGGCTAGAACAGATTCCCTCCCTTTCCCCATCTCAAAGATAGCAGCAGTCAATAAAGCTGTCCGCTCCAAATGTGAGATTTATAACTGTCAGGCTTTTTCCATACCATCTATTCCAAGTTTCTAAATACAATATTCATAATGTTAGCAAACGCACAGCAACCACCTGTGGTAATTCCTAATGGGATTTTCCTTGCTTAACAGAAGTCTGCATGCTGCCTAGGTACCTGCTAATTGACCTGGGGAAGAAGCGTTTCACTGTGTGCAGCCAGGTGGCCTTGCTTAGCCAGATCAATACAGAGGAGAGATCTGGGGAGTTTTTAAGTACAGGTCAGGGTTAATCTACAAATGTGTTTTATTCTTTTAGGGATTTATATTAATCCAGTTTTGCCTCTGATGCTGCTGATGTGAAGATTATAATATAAACAATCTCTCTCTTGCTCTCTATTTATTTATTTTAAGCACAACTGAAGCTGCTTAATCATATGCTATCCAGCAGGGCTGTAAGGAGAATTTCCCACTGGAGTTTTAAGCAAAGTGCCAAAGATATTTAATAAGAAGCCAGTTTCCATTACTAGAGAATAAAGAGTTGCTCTAGCAATAAATAAATAAATAAATAAAATCTCATTTTCTTCCCTCCCACCCCTCTATCTGAGGGGTACTGGCTGTAGCTCTTGAATATTGATCAAACAGGACCCCATGCACATTGCAGCAGCTGTCAGCATTGCCCACAGCAGGGGCAAGATCAGCTACACACACTCAGATAAGGGGGAACTGCCCTGCTTCATATGGCAGCCCTTCATCCATGGCGAAAGAGAGGGCACAGCCGCAAGCACCCACAGCTTGGCTCTTGCCAACTGCCAGGCCAGGCTTAAGGACTCCAGTGGTTGCTCTATCCAGCCACAGGTTATAGTCAGTTGCGCTGTTGTGCCAAGCATGAAGAAGAGCACAGGGCAAGTTAGCAGAGGTAGTCAGATAGGTATTACTTCATCTTTCAGCAAAAGAATACAGCATATACAAAGTCATCCAGCACAAACCTATGTTTTAATTAGTCTATAGTCCTATAGAATGGACTATATTGCAGGGATTCATATATGCACTCATTTTATATGAATACAAAAAAGAAAGCAACAAAGAAGCAAAGCATTTTGAGCATATCCCTCATCCATGGCACCATGATTTAGCAAGCTTGCTTCTGCAAGGTAAATGAAGTGTACTGCAAGGTAAATGAAGTCCCTCACGGTAACAGTCACCTCACTTTGACATGATCTCAGCCAGTCATGTCTCCTGCCCATTAGCTGACATTAATGCCCTTCCTTATGATGACAGTTATGCGTTTGATTACTTTTTTGAAGCAGTCTGTTGATTTCAAGATCTATGGCTTCTAAATGAATTGTCCTTCAAATCACTGTCATTACTCCTACCAGAGTTCTCCTGCACTTATATTGAGGTGAGGACATGCCCTATGATTTTGGATCAGATGTAACCCACCTAGCATCTACCTGAACACTAAAAAAAGTGTTCAAAAAGTATTACTATAAGTAGTAAAAGCAATCAGCATTATTTATCACTAAATATCTGAGGTCTTATAGCGCTCTTGCAAAATTCAGAGAAGCTAAGTGGAAAATGTTAAAAACATGAAAATATAAGCCTCCAGAAAAGAATATCCAGAGTAAGAATCATCAGCAAATGAAACTCTGTTATAGCCAATAAAAAGAACCAAAGCTAGCCCAAGGCAAATCAGCCTTCAGCGCTCTCCAGGAGGATATATGGTGTTTTGTTAAAGCTAGTCCTCAAGATAGAAGTATGTTTTCTCCCCTCGACAGTCCTATGTAATTCTAGTTTTCCATGGCTTGGTACAGGATCTGGGACACAGGACATTCCTTCAGTAATAAAGTACAGGTACAAGAGCAAAGCTCAACAGAGAGATTTTCTGTTCACGTTTCACTGGCACAAGCACCCACCTACACAGCATCAGCCTGCTCAAATCTTCTAGACCAGTATGTGCTAATGAAGTGTTTGCTGGCAAACACTAGTAGGCTCTGCAGGATCATCACACAGCAAGGTAAGACTTAAACAAACTGAGAGGCGTAAACATAGGCTACTTGTATTAATGGGGTAGAAGCACGTGTCTACCACAGGAGACAGCAGTACGGCAACACTGCAGTCTTTCTTCAGTTTTTCACTGCTGAAGAGACAGGGTGTAAATGCAGATGTGCCTTCCTTTGGTAACCCCTTGCCTCCATATGAGGCGAAGGTGCTTTGTAAATTTAATTGGCAGCTATCCTAGCCAGCGTGATTAAGGCCCACTTTCAGTGTATACAGAAAATAACAACACATCCTTTATGCCAGCGATCAAAGCTATACATGATTGTGGACTGTTTCAGAGATCAAAGATGATCTGTCAGACTTCATTATAAGAAGAAAAAAGACTCTCCAACTTCAAAGGCCATTGCATTGTCCTTTATTTCCTCTTCAGAAATAATTTTTGAAAAGATGGTGAGCTACCTCAGAATAATCTAAATGAACAAGCCTTTCGTCAGTATCTTCTAGCTTTGACTGCAGTTTGATCTTCTCCCCATTCATTCTTTCCTTCTTTTGGCCTTCTAGCTTACACTTAGGACACACTGATTTATTGCTTAAACTTGTTTCTTCATCTGCAAGTTACCTAAAATTGCTCCTTTCCTCTAAGATTGCTTTGTTTTGCTCACTGCAAGATTAAGGGTATTTGCAGAAGGCTGCTTGAAAGTGCATTCAATCAGATTTTGCATTTCTGTGACCACAGCGATACTTTGAGTTGTAGATTCACAGAGCAAATTATACTTATCTGTGAATAAAAATAGCATCAAGATTGGAAGGCTTTGATCTTGTTTGAACTCTAATTCACAAGGATACATCTTTTATAGGAGAGTTCCTTGAAAGTATTCACATTTTCATGACTGCTTTAGTTTTTTTAAAGCTACTGCATTAGGGCATTTTCAGAGTTTTCATATTTATCGACATTTAAAAAAAAATTAGACACCTATGGTTTTAAACATGAGTATCTCTATTAGTATGTCCAGGCTAACAAATACTAATAATGCCATATTAGCAGTTTAAAGGTTTTTTTTTTCTTGATGTACACACAGCTTTTTTACATTACTACTAAGATCTCCAGTAACAGACACCATAGCTTATCATGAACATGTTAATAGCTAGAGTGACAGCACTGAGAAGTTCACTCAGTCCAACACAGAACCAAGATTAGTATTGTTTCTTGGTCCCGATCTACAAGGAAAAGAATCTAGACATCATCAAACCATCGGGATCTAACCTTCCATTCCAGAAACTGTATATGAACAAGCATTAAACATTGACCTACAAATATAAAATATTTAGTAGACAACACACTGGCTTAATGCGTTAGGGATTCTTGTCTCACAGTTAAAGATCACTTTTCCAGCTGAAGTTACCCTCTAGCCTTGGTTGTATCCCCTCTTTTAATATGCTGTTTTCCTTTTTAATCTGTGCATTAATATTCCTGAAAACTAGATTGCCTAAGCCTATTTCTCAAATTGACTCCACAGGCACACTGCCACTCATGGGTTAAGGTGCACAGCAGTTTAAGAAGGTTAAAATGCTACAGGAAACACTAAAATAGCTTCTTCCACTGAGCTTGTTGCACAGGTATCACAGAAATCAAGAAGAGTCCTCAGTGTCAATATCCAACAGAATGAGTATGTGATATAAGTGACATAAAGCAATACACCCACAAACATTCAGCACAAGTAATGCAGATCAAGAAAGCATTCACCCAGGCTCCTTGGACAGCTTCTTTCTTTCCTTCTTCCTCAAGGCTTCTTTCACTTTAGCATTGAAAACCTCTAGGTTTACAAAGAAATAAAAAAGGAATATAAGAGGGCAGGTGTCCCACTCCAGTCATGAATATAAACACCCTTGTTGATAAGAATATTTTGTTGCATGTTCTTTTAGCCCACTTGGATTGGATTGAAATATGGTTCCTAGATACTATTCTGTATTCTGTTCTCTATACCCTACTCCTTAATAGTTTCTCCCACATCATTCATTCATGCATCATCTAAAAGCTGACAGCAAAGCCAATAACAAATTGCCAATAGGGAAAACTATAAACAAGCCCCAAACACAGACTTTTGCACTTTGGCTACTTTTTGCTTACTTTCTTCCTCAGACCTGTTCCTTCTCAATTTTTTTAATGGAGATACATACATACAATTATACACACACCAAAATATATGTATATAAAACTGTTCACTCCAGACTTTTCTTAAAAGATACCTTGTTTAAAATGTTTCTTCTGTTTTTCCCACAAGATGGTTGGATGCATTCCAGAATTCACTTTGTTTCTCAATATGCTGCGTTAAAAAAAAAAAAAAAAAAGAAAAAAAAAATGACCTATCTGGAATGGAAATTGTGAACTGGAAATATGATCAGGGTCCTGATGGGAGCTCGCATCAGGCAAGGACGCATGGGGAAGCACTCTGCGACAGCTGGTGTCCCCCAGGCTTCCTTCATACCATGCCCTGAGCAAAGCATACTCTCCACACAGCACTGATTGAGTCTCTCAGTCCGTAGCAGCATTTCTATGGTGTCTTATGGCTTTAGATTCAGACCCTTAGAATAAACAAGGTGCAACCTCTTCAGAAGTCATGATAATACCAAGGTGGAAGACTGTCATCTAGGGTTCCTCAGCACTAATATACTTATGGAGACAGTCCATAGACACCTGGCCCTGCTGTATTTAGGCCGAACAGGAGAACTTTTGTCAATTTTCTGACCTGTTTTTAGTTTCCTAACAAAAATCACCTACAAAATAAATAAGAAAAGAGCAGCAAGGAATTGGGATTTGATCCATTCTCTGCATCTATGTAGGTCTGCTCCAAGTGACCTTTGATTTGGCATCAGGTAAGAAGAAAGCAAACTGAGGACCTAAAAATCAGCTTTCTGATGTAACCACAGTGTTATTGTTAACCCATGAAAAAAAGGATGACTCCTTTTATCATCTCACACAAGCAACAGCCAAAAGTGAGCCAGGCTATGACAACTCTATTATCTCAGCTCAGACAAGTAAACAGCAGCCTCTCTGAGGAGAACGACATTATGCTTCTTCATATCAGTCCCTGCTCAGAAGTCCCTCTGCACACTGAAATTGACCCCTACACCAAAATTAACAAGGAAGGTAGCACACTCTCCTCAGCTTTGTGAAACATGAGACTGGATTTATTTATCCCTATATTGTTTAAGCAAAGCCTGTGCTTGGGCAGAAATCCCATAAAATGCCATCTGCACTGAGACCAGGCACTGCTTTTGCTCCACACTACTCCCTCTTTTCCTTCTCCCTGCTCCTTCCCTGTTCCCACAGGCAGCTAGCCCAATTGCAGGAAAAAATTCCTTGCATAGATTGTCATCTCCAGGTTTTACAGCTTCTCCTTATGTAAACAATATTCGACTCCCCAATCATGGCATTGCGTCTAAGAAACGCATGCAGTTTGAATTCATTAGCACAGAGCACCGAGCAGAGTCTTCACCTAATGGCCACTTGTTCATTGCATATGAGCCGTCTGAATGTAGCACCCTCTCAGGAACACATGCTATTTGCTGCCTGTTAGATAATGCATTAAGACATGATTCTAGTTAATAAAGGACGTTCTCTTGTCACACAAGGGATGCTGAACACCTGGACCAGGGAAATGGGCTCCCTGAAAGCAATGATTACAGTTTCTTTTCTTTTACTTTTTTTTTTTTTAAATGTGAAACTGCTGTAGAAGGAAAAATATAATAAAAGTGAGTTGGTGAAAGTTCATGCAGAAATTTCTTCTGAGTTCTGGACTAGAGCTTCAGAGCTAGGGCCTGGGCAATGCTTGTGACTCCTTGGTGGGTTGCACCCACCAATCTTCCTACCATATGGGCAGAAGTTGTTCCCTCCATGAACCATTTGCCCAGATCAACCTGGATAAGAGGGAGATACTTGGAGACTGTAACTGGAAGACTCTTTAGGTCTTCCTCATTTCTGGGTGCAGGTAAAGGGAACTATTTGCCTCCAGAAATAATCTTCAAAATGCCACATGTTTGAACAGGAGACCTCATAAATAAGGATCCTATCTACTTAGAGAGGATGTGTCTTCTACTATGTCTCATTATAGATTTATTTTTGGTGTCAAACACTGTTACCAGTCCTCATAATATCCCTCTCCCCTCAATTCTTGCCTCTTGACTTCTTTTAAAGCATATGCCTAACAAGACTTTTATTGGAATACATAGGTAAAAATCATTTTTCATCTTTCATACAAGTAAATATGATTTCATCATGTAGCACACCTGGTTTGCTTGACACTTAAAAGTAATAAGCTTCAAACAGAAAAAGACCATGAAAGTATTTTAAAAGGGAAACCAATTGCAAGTATCAAACTTAGGAATATCTTTAAAAATATTTCATCTACATATACAAGCTTTCTAGGAAATCGTTCATAATTTCACATTTAGCCTTATAGCAGTATTCCAAAAAATATATAACACAAAAACCCAAAATAGATATATGCGTTTGAAAACATGTACATACCTTGTACAAATTACCTATGTACAAAACCAGCTGGTAGTACAGGCTGATCTCGGAGTGATTTTGTATGCTTTAACTTCTCCAGAATCCACCAATTTAACTCACCAATCTAATCATGTTCATTGATGTAAAGAAAGACGTGACAGAGCTTAAAGGTCTCTTTTAGTGTAAAATCAGATTCAGCAATGACATTGATTATTTACTTTAAAAAAATCATCAATCTTGGGAGGGAGTTTTTTTAAATAAAATTAGTGCAAGGACATGTGCCTAAGTTTGGCAGAAGTGCACCTGGAAGCCTATACACAAGAGAAGTTCCAGTTCTATGGTACCTTAAATTCAAATTCTCCAGAAGACAGAGCAAAGCTCAGCACAGGGAAGCTTTTAGCCACCCTATGCATTTTCTTTGAGGAAAGTCAGAGGGCAGCCATTAGAACAACACTTTTAGCACTTTTGGGGCCATCCAAAGGTCTAGGCTTAGAGCCTAAGCAATTTCCACAACATTCACACAAATGAAGTAGAAGACACAGACCTGCTTGTCCTGTGCGAGTGCCGGCAACAGGAAGAAAGAGGACTCAAAAATGGCATCCAGCTGCTCCTGCTCTACAAATTGGAGCATGCAATGTAATGATCTCTAATTCAAGCCAGCTTAGAAGAGATCGCCCCAGAGCACCACATGCAAGGCTTGACCATGAGCTTGTTTGTGCAGGTGGGGGCAAACTGATGCCGTCTTGCTCTGCCCATGCCCCCCGTGTGGCCAGCAAAGCTGTACAAACAAGCAGGCTCCATGTGGTGTCCCGCCAAACGAGCCTTGCTGAGAGACAAGCTGCAGGGAATCGGCAGCAAGACCTCACACCAGAGAGCTTGTTCTACAAAGGTAGGAAATGGCACTTAAAGAACAGGCCAAACCACAAGGCTCTGCATTTAAAAGCTTAGTTCCGGACTCACAGCAATCCCTGCTATAAAGACATTGGTGAGGTTTTCCCCCTGCAGTTGCACACCAGGGTGGGAAGTCCTGGGTTAGAGCTAGGGGTTAGGGTTGTGGTTATGAGCGGTAGGGTTCATGCAGATGAAGTAATTACTCAGTTCAGCTGATCCTTCAGACACACATTCCCTGAGACTTCAAGAGAATATTATAATATTTTAGATGTCGTTGTGGTAAGCATTTCCAGATGCTGTTTTAAACTTTGAAATATTTATCTTTCACTTTTCAGTATTAACATCTTTTTTTCCCCCACTGCATTATGACCAAATACAGCATACCACACAATCACTAGAGGAGAACACAGGCAAAGTCTAACAACTTCTGTGGTTTTCTTGATCTTTTCAGTAAAAGATGGACAGTATTCTCCTTTAAGTCTACTAGGATTTTCCATTATAAGGCTTTGTTTCCTGGTGCTTAGCACTTTGTCCATCATTAACTGCTGGGATTTCCCATGTCATTTCTATGTTTCAGTTTTATTTCCCAAATAATTAGACCCATTTTTCTCAGTAAAGAATGAGAGAAGATGATGAACTGTTTTGTCCAGACTGAAAGAAGAAAAAAGCAATTAGTATCCAATCGTATGCTTAAAAAATGAATTATAAATGTAATGCAAAGAGTGGAATTCAAGTTTCCTAGGCAGCCTCCTCCTTAATGCCTGCATGAAACTGTAAAGAACAAAATAAACATATGCAGTATTTAGCACAGAATATTTTTTTCTTACAGATTTCTCAAAGCAGTAGTTTATGTGCAAGTGATTGTAGGTTTGGGAGCTTGTAGGTTAACTCATTGCCAGAGACTTATATCCAGCTTTGAAGTCTTAATAGACTTTTAGTGAGCATGATATCCATATGCAAATGCCAGTTTGAAATTCATATGTTGAATTTCAAACTTGAAGCTTGAGCTTTGAACTTTGGCCTAGGAAGCAACACATACAGTTTCTGTGATTTTTGAGTATAAAATCAAAATTTTTAAAATTGAAAATATCAAAAACTTTAGCTGGCATAGGATCTTGCCATTTGTTCATTACCTCCATGGATATAGGGAATAGCATAGACTATTTCATGCAATGATGAGAAAGAAATTAACCTAATTTTTTTTGAATATTGGTAAAAGGTCATTGAACTTGAGTGGAGATGCATGCAACTTCAGTCCTGCACCACTTGCTAGATTTGACTGAAGGCAAATCAGAGCAACAGACAGAGGAGGTCAGAGAAACCCTTAACCTCAGACTAGTTAAGCAAACTTCCAGAGGCTAATCAACACCACAGCTCATTCCTGGCCTCACTACTTGAAACAAATTGCTTTTAATTACCGCGTGCTTAATTTCAGAAAGCCTTCAGCATCCTATGATCTGGCTAATAAAAGCAGTGGAAAGGGCATGTCTAAATGCAGATCCGAGGAGGAGCAGGACTTGCCCAAGGCCCAGGCAGGGCTGGGGCGCCCGGCACCGCTGGCCAGTGGCGCTGGGGTGCTCAACCTGCCCTTGTCAGTCTCCATACGGACTTCAACCGCTGTCTGTGGGCAAATGCCAGCAGCCGATGCATGAATGGGGCTCTGTGAAGAGAGCACTTGTTGCTGCCTGCTCCGCACAGCTCGAGTTTCACCCTCGGAGGAGACACAGAGCAGCCTTGCAGCAGCTCTCAGCCTCAGACGGGGTGAGCCTCAGCCAGAGCAGCTGGGAAATGTCCATTTTAGGATCTGTATAAGGATTATCCATCAGCAACTGCTCAGCTTAACCCAAAGACATGGTTTGTTCGCGCTCTCTCTCTCTCTCACACACGAATCTACATACTTCCCACTATCTCCAGGGGTCTCCTAAAAAACATACGGAGAGGAGAGAAGCTTTCACAATGGGCTCCTTGTGAGTGATGTGCTACTAAAGTGCAGCAGATTGAAACTGCACAGCATGTTTTGCCGTAATGTCTGTATCTGGATTATTCCCTCTTTCAGCAGCTATCAAATATAGTTTTATCTTTTTTTTTTTTAAAAAAAAAAAAAAAAAGGAAGTGGTTTTTGCTGAGTGAAAGTAATACAGTCCCTCTAAGGCTTCTGAGACTTATAAAAAAAGGTACTTCATTTTTTTCATTTGCGTGCACACACTTGGGGTTCCTACCATTTGTGCTCAATCAGTACTATGGATGGAAATAAAAGTGAAAAATGAAAGAAGTAAAGCTCACAGATTTATTTTAGTCCTGAGACTCTTAAAGAAGTACGATTTTTCAGCTTCTAATCTTACTGATATCACAGGCAGAAGGAACTTTAGACATAATTGAACTCTATTGTATATTCTTAGTCAAACCAGTCTTTGCTACCACCACCTCTCTTTGTCTTCCCTTCCAAATAAATAAAGATGCTGGTTGCAAAAGAGTATTTAATTTAAACAAGATAATGAGTAAAGTCAGCAGTCTCTTGGACTAGCTGTTTTTATAATCTATTAGGAGCAACAGCTTTTACAGCAAACTTTTGATCTATCTGTTTATGGAAAAATATTACATTTACTAGAATCTGTGTAGGCATCCTGCACACTCAAGCACATCCACAGACTTATTGTGTAATAGCTACATGAATACAGCAAAACATAAACCAATACATTTGCATTTATTGTCCATTTTTCTACATGTGCAGCCAATGCAAAGATGCACCTATGAATCTTTGAAACACCACAGTAGAATAAGATGACAGATAGCACAACTGATACACAAACTAGTGCTTGTTGAAACAACAAGGTCAAAAGGCAGCAACATAAGGCAACCAGAACTTTATTTCACAGAGTACTTAATGTTCTGTAGAACTGGCTGTCAAGAGCACAGTACAGGCCTTCTGCAGCTTAGAGGTCTCTATCAAGCATACAGAACAGGTGCCAATCATCTGTGAAAAATCTAGGTTCCAATGGCAAAGACTGAAATAGCCACATTTCTACTGCAGGCCTCCCTAAAAGAGGGTTTTTTTATTATTATTATTCCTTAAGTTTACATTATTGTCTATAAGACCCATCCAGACTCTGCATCAGAGGAAATGCATCTCTTATGTGAAGGTTTTTAGCTACTTGCCCTCATTCTGTGGCCTCATTTTAAGTAAGGCCCAGTCCACAGATCTTAATTTCCCCGTTTTCAGCCTCTGATGTCATTGGGAAGAAGATGCACCCTAAAGATCTATTCTTAAAGTCATTTTCCAGTGCTTAATAAATCCTGAGAGGACAGTCTGAATCTAACCCAGATATTTACCCAAGTTTGAAAAGCACACAGCTGAGGAAGATGCTGTCACTGTGCCACTATCTCCTCTCTTTACCCTGAAGACATGGAGTTCTGGAGGCATTACTGAGCTTTGTGCAACTCCAAGCAAATAGCACATCTCAAAGATATAGTATCCAAAATGTTAGCAAGCAGTGGGCTACTCTTGTGAGCCCCTGATCTGCAGTACACAAAACCCACACTACAGCTGCAACCAGCTAATGGGTATATAGTGTTCCACAGAAGTATTCAATACTCCTGCAAGATTTTCTTCTCCAAGTGACATTTACTGCTTATATTGCTATTTTGATTATTTTGCCCTCAGTGGTGTGATATGATGGGAGATTTCACTCATGCTAAAATAGAAATGCTTCGTATTTTATGGGGACTTGTAATACAGACCTTTTATTTGGACCAATTGTTTCATTTTAGCTTATAGTACTGAAGGGAGTCACTTTTCTCCAGGATAGGTGCTTCATTTCATACATGCCTAAAGCTGTGTTTACTACTGGGAAATGCGCTGCTGACATGAACGAGCTTGTAGGGATTGGAACAATGACAAATCCATCATTCCACAGATTGAAAATGGATGCTGGAAGCATAGCTGTGTAAAATTACTTCCATGAAATAGCAGGCAAAACTAGTCTCCAATTTATTCAGCAAATTTTTGCATCCTGGAGTCTGCATCATATTTCAGGGTTGTAGCCTTTTAGGGTTATTAGAGCAGTATCCTCATTTATATCCAAAGTAAGAGAAAATAATTTCTTCATCTTGTACCTTTCCCATTTCATGTCTGCATATCTTTCCTGTCTGTTTTCCAAAAAGTTCCTTATCATTCCTGGATAACTAGCTGTATAACTAAAGCATTGATTTCTGTGGCAAGTGGTACATTGTGTAGCTGATACAGATAGGAGGCAATAGAGAAAATCAGTAGTACCCCCACAACTCTTGCAGAGCAGCTGTTTCTAAAAAAACAACTACATTCTTGGATGGAGTCAGTTTATGACTGCGATGGGAAATAAAAACCCAGAAAGACACTCCAAATTTCTAAGGCTGTGATATGAATCGGTTACTGCATACTGGTTTCTGAGCAATACCATGTTTAGAGCCCTTTGAAAACTTCTTGTGCTTTCCTTGTTCTCCACAAATTTCTGATTATAGAAATAGTATGGAATTTGGATACAGAAAGAGATGTACCTTCTTTTCTTCTAGTACCTCAGCCACAATGAAGAAATTCTCTACAGTTCTACTTACAGTTCCCATGCTTTCCAAATGTACAGATGTAATTGGTACTTTTTTTTCTTTTTTTTTTTTTACTGTTTTAATTACAGAAGTACAAATTCTGGAGGTTCTGAAGAGTACCTACCACACAGTAGCTGCCATGCTGAAAAATATTAATAATAGATATTTTATTAGCACTTGACAGCAGTGTAGCTCTATGTGCTTGCTAAACTACTCCACACTTCCTAAGTAGGTGGAGAAAAAAAAAAAAATAGAACAAAATGCCTGCAGCTGAACAGAACTGTGGAAAGGTGGGACCCTCTCCTATCCCCTGTTTACTTCTCAGCCCATATCTCTTAGAGCTCAGAAAACCAATTACCTTCATTCCTGAAGCAATTTTGAAAAGACATTTGGGAAACAGGATTGCAAGAAGAAAGGTGGTGTTTATTGTTAGCAGCAAGAAATTTGCATTAGCTGGTTAGGTAATGTTTGTAGCTCTAAAACACGTAGGATTCTATCATCAACATTCTGAACCCTGAATTTCTGATGACTTAAAGTTAACAAAAGCATTTAATTTTCTTGTCTTCCATTGGTAATACTGAATAAGCTATAGCTAGCAAAAGAATAAATAATTCTGGAAAGTTACAACTGCTTTGTTACATTTCAAGATATTAAACACAATAACAAAGTGTGAACCAAATTCTCATTTTGCATTGATCATTTTAGTAAAAGCAGGAAAGCAATTTCCTTTACTTCCTTTTTTTAATAGGGAACAGAAATGTAATTTTGAAAGCTGTGCTTTTACTGAATCAATGTGCAGCATCTTCACTATTTAGACGTTGTTTATTAAGTTAACTTTGGCTAACAAATGAGTCACTTGCTGCTTTAGTATTTTTTCTGTGCTCATAATGTTTTGCTTCGAGCAGAATAGAGAGGAAAAAATGGCCAAAATACCTTTAGCACTTATTATGTGTAAGACATAAAACCACAATCAGGCATAAGGAATCAACAGCAAGGCTCAAGGACGAATACACGAGTACACATATTTCATAGTGGGTTCCTCAGGCTGGCTTGTGACCCAGGTACTACTCAATTTAACGAAAACTTCTAACACTCCTTGCTAACAATGCAAAGACTACCTTTTGTAAGCGCCCCATGAAACTATTGCACTTAGTTCTTATTTCCAGTGATTGATACATGGCCCTTTGTAGTCACGGCGGGAACAGAGGATGTTAATAGCACAAGGCGTTCCTCCTGCTTCGTGCGCTGACACAGACAAAGGCAAGAAAGAACATTTCAATGAACAGCCGACCTCCTGTATATGATGGGCCATTAAATTTAACCTTGCTGATATTTTCTAAGCAGCTCTTCAGTCTCGAGTTGAAGACAAGAGTAAAGGAAGTTCTAGAAAAAAAGACATCACTTTATTAGATAGTTTCTCATGACTAATTACCTTTCCTCAAAAATATAAAAATAAAAAAAAAAAAACTTATTTCCTACTTGAATTTATCTGAAATCATTTTCCAGCTACTGAATCCTCCTATTGTGCTTTCTCAGCTAGAGTAAGTATTCTGCCTTTTCCTTTCAGGAAGTTGTCATGTCTCTATTCAAGTTACTTTACTTGATAATCAAGTTGTATTGAGTTAAAGGTGTCACCTCATCTGACCTTCCTAACATTTCAGAGGATATCTGTTACATTGCTTTTTGTTCCTTATATCTGTCTTCAAAATGCAAACGATAGAACCATACCTAAAACACATGATTCTAAAATCAAACTTAACAGATGTAGAATTCTATTTTATCCAACTCAGTACTCATATTTACAGATGTCAGAAAAGCATCCACAACTATTTAGACATATACTAACTCACAGACTCTTTCAAGTTTGTCAGCTGTGACATGAAGATAATTTCCAAAAGAAACTCAACCTAGCTTTTTTTTTCCTGTTCTATAGAGTTTAAATATATTTGATATACATTTGTTAACTGGTGTTATTTTAGTGTTCTTTAAAATTCTGACATTGGATGAAAGCCTGTGTGTTTATTATGCAGTTACCCTGATGATCCAAAATCACTCGTTCATTAAACAAGGCCTCTTTGTGCACAGAAAAAATCAAACAATATTCCTTTTGTGTTTAATCAAGTCTAGTAACGGGCCTTATTACAGTTACCTACTGTGAATGACTATTTGAAGTGTTATAACCTTCCAGGTTTATTAAAAAATTGTAGAAGACAACTTGCCCAGTACTCTTACATTATTTGCAAGTTCTCCAAGCCTTCTGATTCTAGACCAACCAATAGTGTCTGTCTAGTAGCATACTAAAACTGCTATGAATACATCTCAGGAAGAAAACATATGCAGTTGCCTTTGTTTTTCAGGGGAATAATCCACCTAGGGCACCACATCCCTTTATCCAGACAGACAGAGCTGCAGAAGCAGTTTCTCTGTTTTCAGTCGAGCTTTGCTACGTAAACCAAAACAGTAGATCGGAGCTGTGCCTACAAGCTACAGCAAGTAGTCTACAAAAAGCATTTGTAATTTTAGAAAAGAATGAATGATGGTGCTGAACATTTATGGCTTGACAGTTGCCTATTGGTATAAACATCTGGGGATAACACATCTATAGGCATCTCTTAGTTGGATATCTGAAACAAGAGATTTTGTAAATAGAACTATTTGCAAACCTTTTTTCCACCTTGCAAGGGCAGGGTTTACTTTCAGTTTTCAGGTAGGTTTATTTGTTGTTGCTGTTCTTGAATTATTCAATCTGTTTTTATGTAAGCGTAGAAACTCCCCATTAATTTTTGTGGGAAGACATGCTACCGAGAGATGCAACGTGTCTGTCGTTCTCAACAGAGCAGAATGGCCACGCACGTGAAAGTGCAGAACCAAGCTTGCAGTCTTCAGATAAGCAGAGCCCACGGCTGCTGAAGCCACCCTGTACAACATCACACTGCTCCTTTGGGAGGTGTCTCTTCCCGAGATTATTCTGATTTCACTGCAGATCACTCCTTTCCTTCTGATGACTACTGCACATCACCAGCCATTAGGTTTCCTATCCACTGAACTTTAGAGACCATAAACCTCATTTCAGCCATAAACCTGCTTTTCATTCCTTGTAGCTTTATCATTGCTTCCCCATTCTCTTAACTTACTTTTTTCTTTTCTTTTTCTCACGTGCCAGCAATCTTCAAACAAGTTTGAGATGAGGAGTTTGTTTCAGCATAACAGACTTCCTCTTCTTCCACAACAGAAGAAAGATTTACTCTGAGAAAATTTTTAAATTGAGCCTGTTTTAGTCTCTGAAGCAACAGCTTTGAACCTGAATAGGCTTAATAGAGGAGCCTTTTTCTAATAGGCTTTGGTGCAAGGCAGTAGCTGAAATGAAATGCACAAACTACAAAAAGCCACACATATGTACATCTACAATACATTCCTACTGGCTCTTCACAGACATGCATCTGCCTCATTGTGAAGCAGGTAGTCTGTGTGTTTCCTTGTACAAAGGGCCTGAAATACTTGTCAGGCCTTACATGCAACATGGCTCTGTGTTTTCAGGAACTGATGGGCTATTTATTAGCTGGGGAATAGTTGAGGCTGCAGGCTTTTATAGTTTACTTTGCAAGTGTGACCTATGAGTTTTCAGTTTTATGTGCGTACATCCATCTTTCACAAATCAGCTTCAATTGTGAAATAGCTTCCCTCTGTGTATCCTTAGATAATGAATTCTTCCTGTTGCAAAGTGACCTCTGGAGTAACGAACTAGTTTTATTTCAATTTGTGTCCATGAAATACTTGACAAATTGCTCTTTTTAGAGTCACGTATATCTTGGATTTCAGTGCTGAGCATTGTTACCACTCTGACAAAGATAAATCAGGCTGTAAGGTTTGCCCTGTATCTTCATGTCATGACTGCAATTACAGATATGAGCCCAAAGTGCAGTCTCCCTACAAACTAGGATGCATCAAAGTGACACACTATTTACTTTTAGAACTATTACAGCTATCACGCAAGATCTACATTTTAGAAAGAGTTTTAAGTAGTACATGAGGCCAAGGTAAGGAAAAACAAACACATTAACTGGTTAAACGCATGCACATTGCTCTTTTCTGCTTAAGAGAATGCCTTTAAAATGTGCTGCCAAATCAGTTCAACTGTGAGGCTGTTTCTGTAACACTCTTCTCACTACACAACTTGTATTTCTGGAGAGAAGCCATGCCTTGGCTTCTTTTGTGAGTCTGCATGATTCTCTTGGTGCAACACTAACTCAATCTTATTTATCAACCAAAATCATAATAAAATTTGTGCACTGTTGATCTGAAGGCAAGCCTTTATCACCGAGATTATGAAATCATGTGCTTATGATTTGCCCTTCCAAATGCTGCACTGATACAAGCCAATGTTTCTTGGAGCAGCTGCCGCTTGTTCTTTTTCTCCTTGCTCCTATATTATTTGAGCTTCACCTGTTCCTATCTCAAATTAGCCCAAAATTCTTTTTCATTCCTAGGGTTATGCCAACAGTAGCAACTGTACCAACTGGTACCTAGGTCTGAGATCAGAGGGCCAGCAACTTCTGAAATAATGTGTTCTTAATTTCTGACTAGAAACAAAAGTTTATTAAAACCTTGAGAACAAGAATTAAAATATATATTATACATTGTATTATATATTTCTCAGTGATTCTCCTATAAGACACATTGTAGATACTTTTCCAAGGAAAATGGAAGTACATAATGTCAACATCAAGAAATAGAGCAATCGGTCATAACAAAGGAAAAGAAAAAAACAAAATATTTATGTTTCTTACTAAAATGGGATGACTTCAAAATTTTAAGTCAATCCTTCAAAATTCCTTGATAATACCTTGTTAGCAACTTGGTAATATTTTCCTGTACATATACAAATCAAAATCTGAAAAATTCACTTTTCTATTAATTCATTTTTCTATTTCTAGTATCTTTTATGAGGGTGAGCTCTTGCCACCTCTAAAATTAGTTAATTTTATTCTGGGGAAAAAATCAACTCAGGCCTTTCATAAAAATTAGATTTTAATTTACAGTTATAATTTAGCTAATAATAATGGCAGCACTTGGAAAGAATTTAGAATGCAGAAACATGCATGTGGTAAATGCTTCAAACCAAAAACAAGAAAATCATACTTTTGCTATTATTTGGAAAGACAAATTCATGCAGAACACAAAACAGTTAGCTCAGCACATTTTTATTTTGAAGGGTTATTATTGGGAAGGTATTGCTTCTTTTCTTGCTTGTTTGTTGCTTCTTCTTTATCACTGGTTTCTCTAGAAGAGGTTGCTACTCCACATTTGCACAAAAAAATCACCATATGAAGTGTCAAATTCAGTTCTCAAAGCCAGTGGAAAACACTTAGTTCAGCAAGAGCTGAACAAAACTTAAGACTGAAAGAAATCTTCATAACTGAAGGCTACAAAAAAAAATCAGTTTCCATCATCATTTTGATCAAACAAAAAATAATATCAACCATGATTCAGAACCTCTGGGGCTTTAAGGCATTTTCTAAATGGAAAGTCTTAACTAGCCCCTCTGGATAATTATCAGTGGACAAGATGGATAAGAATTACTTTTTTGTTCATATTAAAGCTTTATAGTTGTGAGGGGGCCTATAAGCAGAAGTTTTCTATGTGTTTCATTTCAGAGACTAGCATATAGTTATTAGTATAAGAAAATTTATCCCTATAGCCTCCGAAGAACTGAGCAACATCAGTGGTGGAACACATGCTATTTTCTTCTTTTTTAAAATAAATCTCTAAAAATATGCTTAGCTGAACTTCGGTATATTCAAACCTACCTTCCACAAGGACATGCTAAACTGTGATCTTCATTACATAATAATGCTGCTAATATCACTTAACAGAGTAAAGACAGACAGAAGTGCACATGTTCAACCTCCTCATATAACCACAGTAAATAAAGGAGACCTAAGTATCTGGGTTACAAAGGAAAAGGAAGGAGAATTGGATATTGATATCATGCTCCCTCCTGTTTTTTTAACTGGAGTTTGAATTGAAGATTTTTAAAATGATTCTGAAGGAAAATTAAGAGGAGGCAAGATGTCATAGGCAGGATCACTAATCAAACACAGGCTGGATAATGTGTACCATGTCTTGCTCAATGGGAAGTAATTACTATAACATTAGCTTTACAGTGTTTAAACAACCATTTCATTATATTTTTTCTACACTGATTAAATTTTCTCAGCATTTATAATGCATCATTACATCTGCTTTGTGCACAGATAATGCACAGCAGAGCTACTCATTAAAACTTCTCTGCTCTCTTTCATATTTTTTAATAAATCTAATTTGACTAGATTTGCATAAAGTTTTATGAAGAATGATCTTAGGTTTGAAGTGACTAGGTTACCACTTGCCAAAAACATTTCTTTGCACATTTAAGACCTCAAGGAACCATATGGGCTGGAGGTAAATAAGCTTTAGTGACAAACACTAGTACACTAAGTCCACTGGCTGTCTAGCTTCACTGTAGCACGCGACCTTAGTGCCATTTCCTTTGTCACTATGATATATTGTCTCATGGGTGCTGTAATGGAGAAAAGCACTCAGTTTTCTGGTTCCTAATTAGCTTCAAATACATAAAGGATACTTCAGAGAACATCTAAAATATCCTTTTTAAATTATCTCACAAAGAATTTTACATTCAACTACAGCTACACAAAGGTTATTAATCTGAATGTTGTGCCAGAAAAGGTTTATTCTGGACTGAATCTTCTGAGTCTGGGGAAAGATTTTTTTTCTAGGGGAAAAAAAATAAAAAGATAGAAAGTTATCTTATTTCCTTGATTCAGTATGAAGCAGATCATTCATTTTTAATTAGTGCCCCCAACTTCATCATTAGTTGCACAATTGCAGAAAAAAAAAAAATAGTTCTGCTTTATTTTTCTCTGTTGATTTTTCTAGACCCCCACCAGATCCCCATCCATAATTCTTTCCAAGACAACAGTCATGCCAAACACCTGATCACTGCTACAGCCTCTTGTTTTCTATAACTTTTCTCTCCGAACAAGAGCAACCCGGAGAATCCAGGACACCATGTGCACAGTGTCCACTGTGCAAGTTGTTTCCAGAGAACAGGCCACAGTCACTGCCAAAGCTCTCTCAGGCTGTTACTACTTAGACTACACCATATGGGATTTGCTGGAGGGATTATTTATTTGTTTATTTTTTCCTTTTTTTTATTTGCATTACTTTGTAAACACAAACATTATAGCTACTATTCGGCGATGTAATTATCTGCCATAGACAACAGGTCTGGGCTCCCAAATACACAACTGCTGGTTAATGGATTAATAGGGCTAAATGGTTTAGTCCTATTCGAAAAGAACTGCAAAACTGGGGGGAAACTATGTGACCTGAGTGAAAGTGCTTTTCCAATTAGTAAAGAGTGTTACCAAAATGCTGTGTGTTTTTTTTTTTTTATTAAAAAACACACTTTTAATTATTATTATTTTTTAAAAGATATCTGTCAAGATCTTCCTTCATCTTCATCTTCTTACCAGGAAGTGGCAAATCTTGACAAAGGTGAAGATTCAATGCATGTCAGGTTCTGCTTTCTGCCACACTCATGTAAATCCAGAAGAATTTCTCTCACTTTGCAGGGATTATGCTAATAATACCAAGATGAGGATTTGCCCTGATGTGTTTAAGATTGCTGTTATTATTGTTAGATAACTTCTGCATAACTGGTATCTTGACTGCCTTTCTAATACCTGGTTTTAATTTACTTCTGTGGTGACAGAAGATTATCACATCATTACTCTTACATGTTTTCAGTATTGTTCAGATCAAGGCCAGAGGGAACACAAACCCAGGATAGCAGAGGGATTTTGCCTGCGCGAACAGGCAGTCACTCCTGTTTCACGTGCCTTCAACCCCAGGAATAACCTTATATTACAAACTGGACAGGCAGGAAAGTGATGATGTTATTTTTGTAAGTCATTGTAAAGATGACTGAGTACAATTCAGTTGTGGCTAGCAGTGAACTTTTGTGCAGAGTGATACCCGATTTTTTGGCAGCTCCAAAAGCATGGGTAATAATGCTTTTTTCTTTTTTTTTTTTTTTGTTTTTTAATAAGACCGGCAGCCTATTTTCCTTCTGTGTGCAAACTGATGTGTGCTGCAGTTGTTTCTGCTTGTTATACAGGCACTTCATAACAGGAAAAATAAAAAGCTTCTTCTCATTTTGGTATATGCTGACCCAAATAGTTTCTCTTTGGAGAAAAGAAGGCTTTTATCTGCCCAGCTTTTCCTTCTGGCCTAAGAGAACACATCTGGCTGGAAAATTTTGAGAGAAATTAATAAACACAAGCACTTTATTATACATTCCTAATTTATCCTAACTAGATAGCAGTAGGAGTTTTACACTGGATATGAAAGACCAGCTTCAGCTTCATGGGCATGCTGCCAGCATCTTTGTCTTGAGAAAGATCACTGCTCTACCCTCACCCAGCTCTGTGGGCAGAAGTTCTTGATCTCTCCTCACGTATTTATACAACAATACCATTTCAAAAGAAAGTGCTGGCCTGTGATCAAAGAGAATAATTACTCCCCTCTTCACTCTGAGCCCATAGTATTTGAAGTTTCTCAAATAAACCAAATATATTTAAAAAAAAAATCAAAAGATAAGGAAAGAATGGTCTTCAATAGCATGATACAGCACATCAGACAAAACTGGAAATAGACAAGGAACACTGAGTCCGAACTGCTAGGTGGGCTTGTAACAAAATAAACTTTCAAAATCCTTTCTTGAGATACAATTAGAGTTTTTTTTCTCAAGGAGTCTGAAGAACAAAACAGCCTTCTTCAAGGCCAAGCAAATCACAGGACTTTCACCCTTTAAATCGAGACCAGATCTTTCAAAGGTGTATAGCACAGCTCTCTAACAAACATCACCCCCCTTGTTTATAAATCAAGGGAGAAACAGTACCCCAGGGCTCATTTAAACTCTCCAACAAAGCCAATATTATGGAGATTGCTTTCTTTTCTCCTAAACCATAATAACTTCAGTTAGCACTCACACTCAGAACACTCGTCCATTATACCAAGCAGAAACAGATGTTTTCCCACGCACAGAGCAGGTCTGCTGACCCAAGAGGTGCACATTTGTCTCCAGCAGCAGGTTTCACACTGCCCTGCTGCAATCAGGAGATCTTAGCCAAGAAAAGAAGCAGCTCAAACATGCTTGATCTCTTTCTCTGGGTTAACTTTAAACATTGTATTTGCTGCTAGGACATTTTCTTGTATGGCTTTGGACAAGGCAGAGTGTCTCTGTACCTACAATTAGTGTTTTGCTGAAAGATTGACTAGATCACAGAGCAATGCCCAGACCAATATCCAGGGCATAACTCTGCAAAAGCTGCCAAGTCATTTGGATAAGATACACCTCCTCCCACATCCCTATCCCTAACTGTAAAACCAAGTCATCTTTCTTCCATGAACACAGTACTCGGTGCTTGACACCCTTACTCACTGGTGCATTACTTTTTCCATTCTTTTCCTGCAGTCACGATATCTACATGGAGAACTTCAGTGGCCAAAACAGAGCTGAATGAACATACGGACAAATTACCAAACATGACCTCTGAGGACAAAAAGTAGGAAGCAAAGATAGAGAACTGAAATTCATAGCAACATCCTAAAGATGCAGAGCTGACACATACTATAGCCCTCTTGCTAGGACTCATCCAGATCCCACTTCCTCTCTGTTCTACAGGAGACCCTTTTGCTCTCCTTTCTCCCACACAAATACACATTTTATCACCATAACAGCTTACTCTAAAAAGTCTTTTGTCTTTCATTAATTAAATTGCATCTTTGACTATAGAAATATCCCAAAATTACATGTATCTCCCCAGCGTACACCATTTCAAACAAAATTTTTATTCTGCCCTGTTCTTAGTAGCCTGTACACCCAGAGCAATTATTTATCCTCTAGCAGCTGCAGAAATGTTGCTCTTCTCTCCGTCTTCTACATTTAGCAACACTGAAATCCAGATATTTCAGTATTAAGACAGACCAGTGCATCTTGTGCCCTCAAAGTCAGCTAGCTGGATGACACAGAGCTTAAAATAGTGCAAGAGGACACCTTTATCACACTGCCTTGGGGAAAACTTGCCTGAACCTGGAAAGAAACTCCTTAGTGCAGCAGTGCATTCAGGATACACAAACCAAGAGTGAATGCATTTGGTAGTGAATAAATACATTCTTAATTAGAACACAACTTTGAGTAAATCATATACTTTAGCACTGTAAGAACACTTTTCATTCATTCATATATGCCCTGGTCTGATGCCCTGGTCCTGAAATTCTATGATCATCTTTAGAAGAGATTATTCTTAGCTGCATTTTATCCTATCCCATTCACTTACGGATAAAAGCTGCAATAGCTTCCTCTTCATCTGCTTCTGTACAAACCCCCCTCACCTTTTCCCATCTTTGATTTCTTCATGTTGTGCATAGCTTTCAACATTACTATAATTTCTGTAATGCTGCTAGGATAAGAAGCTTCAAACCCTTGCATAAGGATATGGATTTTGCTTCTCTTAATGGAGCAGAAATTTTGTGGAATTTGGCCATCTCTGCTCACAACCTCAATAAAAATCTGAAGGGAGAAGGAGTAGATGTGAGTGTGCTCAGGCCTATGGGGAGATAACGTTATCCTAACTCCTGACACTCTCATTCCTGTGAAGAGGAAAAGAACTAGCATTAATACTGTTATTCAGACTCTGGGACAGCGTAATGTTGCACAAGTGAAGCAGACAGTGGCTGGGTACGTGCTGGCACAGGCACCAGCATAGCAGGGAGCCAGTGTGCACGGATGGGCATCTACCGCTGTTCCCTTTTCTTCCAGTTTGGCAGCAGGAAGAGGATACCTGGTGTCCCACCACACTCTGCTCCCTGCTCCCCTCTGGGAACAGCCTGGCCTGGTGCTGCTTCTTCAGTGCTCTGAGCACTAAAATTCTACTCCAAATTCAATAAAATGAAGCTCTAATTCAAGCTCAACAAGGAAAATCCAAAGACTTCACACAGAAATTTCTCCCAGGCAACAAATCAAGAGTAATGGTGAGCATCCTGCTCCTCACCTGGCAAGAATATCACAGCTCTGCACAAGATCTAGCAGGCTCAGGCTCATAGAGCTGCTTTAAGGAGGAGAGAAAATTCATCTCTACTCTCAAGATGCTCTTTGGAGCAGGGCTTGAAAACAACTCAAATAGATAAAAATGAATGTTTTATTATTGCTCTGTTCTGCAAAGGAAACCAGAAATAAAAACAAGAGTTTGGGGCAGAGATAGTGGCACATTCTGGCAGCGAGCATATTTTTATATATTGTTATTTTTAAAAGATATCTGTCAAGATCTTCCTGCAAAAGGTTTCATAGACAGCTGCTCCTCTTCCTCAAGCTGAAAAGATCAGAAAATAAGATCAGAAAGTTTTCAGGGGACTTGATCAGAAATCATTCTTCCTGTCCAAGTTGCTTTAAGCATGAAAAAAGTTAGTAAGCCTACAAAGACAACAAAAATATGTGGTGTAAATGGAAAAGAAACAGAGAAGGGATGTGGGTGCAAGCAGTATTCACAGTGCAAACTCTGCAGAGACTACTGATGGACTTGAACAGACCAGCAGGTAAAATAAGTAATGAAAGTTTAAGAGTGGTAATAATTTCCCCACATACATGTCAGGCAATACAACAACGTCATACCTTCCTCTGATGCACCATTTCAAGTTAGTACCACTTTAAAGGCAAGTCCTGTGACAACTTTCAAATTAATCTCAGGCAAAACTCCCCAAAAAAATGTTGTTAGAGAGATCAGTAAAACACTCTGTCAAATAGTTCTTTTATTCAGACTTTCTGCAAGTCTCAGCACCAGAATGCCATACTCAGTCATTTTCTTAAGCTTTACTTTCTGAACTGAACCTTAACTTACATGTAGAAGCCTGCAGAGATTCTGCAGCACAGACTAAGGCTAAGACTACGGGCCAAGTAACACTGAAGGGAACCCTTCAGACCACAAGGACTGCACCACACTGCAGTTCCTGAACGACAGCAGAGGGATGTGAAACTCAATTTCATGCCACAGATTTGGCATTAAAAATTTCAGCCAGGTTCCTCTATATCCGTCTGCCTCCATTTCCCCAGTAGGAAAACAACGGCCTTTTTTTTGCAGCAAAGTCATTCCCACAGTCTGTGACTTGGAAAATGCCGGACTCGCTCATTTTGCGCCTGTGAACTATGCTGAGCTTCCCAGGACTCCTCTACTGTATTTCAAGGGAAAAAAAAAAAAAAAAAAAAAAAAAAAAAAAAGAAGTACTAGCACGCCACCAGAAGTATAAAGGGCACACTGCTATTACTTAAATGGGAATTCTCAGGTATCTGGCAATTGTTTGGATTGGATGTCATCATAGGAGAAATAGGGCCAGAGAATGGTTCTGAAAAGTTGTTTTTTTCTACTAGAAAGTCATGTAAGTGCTCAATTCAAATGAGCTCTTTCCCACTATTCCTGAAACTGAATTCACTGAATTGGATTGCAAAGTCAGCATGAAAGCTGCTCATTTTCATATATTCCTCAAAACATCATCACAAAATCACTGAAGTCTTTATGCTACTTTTTCTATGTTTTAAATAAAAAAAGTGGATATTACCTTCAATACAATATTATGGGTAACTAATGGTATATATGACTTATAGTAAAATACAGAAATAGCACCGTCTCAAAGTGACACTCCTTTTTTTTTCTATCCTTCATTTTGTCTTAAAAGTATTGACCAAAGACTTTTGTTAGCACTGAATGGATTAAAACAGGAAAAGATTACAAAAAATTAAAAACGACTACTTCAAATAAATACATACTATATACAAATACTAGATATATTAAGTTATGCCTGATTAATTTGATTTCATTAATGTTTTCAGCTTCATCCACATCCACAGAGGTCCACGGTGTACATTTTTCTTCGAAGTCTGAGGTCATGCGGTCTTTTGATTGGAATCATTTCCATAATTATGCAATTTGTTTTCAAGTGAAAAACTGACAATGGTTGATATATATTTTTCTTCCTTTTTTCTCAGTTTGATTGTAGGAGGAAACAATCCAGTTGAAAATCTACATTTAACCTTCCTGACAGCTGCTCTCTGTAAAAGTTTTCCATTTAAAATGGACTATAAATTTCATGGATAATGGACACATATGATGATACTCTTTACATTTCCTAAAGCAAAAATGCAGTTTATTGTTAAGGAATCAGAATATTACAGTATGTAAGAAAAATGAAATCTAAATTCCAAACTAACATGCCTTGTGTAAATTTAAGCTTATCCAGCTAGCTTACTAAATTTTTCTTTTTTCTTACTATTTAACATGTTGTAAAGAGTAGTACACTTTATCCTACTGCAGTCTTTTTCTTCTTCATACTTTTTCCCTTATGTCTCATTCTTGCATATCCTTGTGGATTTCCTTAAAGTTAATCCATTGGCCCAACATATATGCTTAAACTATGTCTGTATGTGAAGCCTGGAAGGATTAATGTCTCGAAACATCCTTTCAGGATACCTGCACATAGTTGTGAACAGAACAGGAAAGCATAATAAACAGAAAGCATGCCACTAAATAAAAAATGTATTAAAATAAGACTTTGTTTTTTTCTCCTTAATAAGCGCTTTTGACTTGGTGGTCTTGCCACTAAGTAAGAAGTTCAAAGATAAATCGGCTTTATGGGCACACCTTTCTGACCTCAACAGGCAGCCTTCTTCCTTCAGTTCTTCTCTGTACTACAGCCTCCTGTTACTTGTCCTCCAGCAACCTCCCTGGCTTTCTCGCTTCTCTCTGCGGATTCTGGTGGTGTCTGCCTCCATCCATCCAGACCAGCATCTACCAGAAGTGCTAGACTTGATTATAGGGTGAAGGAAGATGGGGAGAGGAGCCAGGGGACATTCGTGCCCTAAGGGAAGTTGAAGCAAAGGTTTCAAACATTAATCTGGAGGCTCCATCTAGATGCAGCCTCCTAAACTCCTGGTATGAATCTATCACTGCCTCCTCACATGATTTTGGAAGTCACTGCTGTAAGATGACTTGCCTTAAGCAGGAGGCAATCACAAGCCAGCAAGTACCTCGATATTGCCACAGTGCAAATAGTGTCACAAGTCATGGTGGTGCTCTGTGGAAGTGACCCACTCTTGTGGTAGTAGCTCTGTTTATGAGCTGCAAAATGTTCTGAATCAGGTGTCCCCTGTTCAAACCTGTAGCTTCTGGCAAGGCTTTTCAGCAGTACCTCTGGGAGCAGTTTTGGACAAGTAGAGGAATTGTCTATAAAAGTTTACAGGAGGTCATTCTTTAAAATTATACTATGCTGTAGTCGATCATTTTCACTAGGACTCGCTCTCTATGGGCCTCACCTGACAAAGCCAGAAATTTGTCGAGTCTTTTTTTTCTTCCCCTCCATTTAGTCTTCTCTTGTAAACCTGGACTGGGGAGCCTTGGGTATTCTGGCCAGAAGAACACAAAACCCATTGGAGGTCTGTTCCTTTTCACGTTACTGGCAGAGTACATAAGTCAAAAGAGAAAGAAAAAAAAAAAAAAAAGAAAAAGAAAGCAGGAACTAGGAATTCTTCTCTGTAATCAAGGAGTCACTTGCAGATCAGAGTCAACAGTGAGCAACATGAGCAGTACAGAATTAAAGCAGTCTATGTTAGCACTAATCTATGTTAGCTCTAATAAGCCCCGTTCCATTTCCTAGAGCCTACTGTTTATTTTCCAAAACACGTCCCAGTAGGAAGCAGGGACAGTCTTTACCATCATCTTGTCCTTGGTATTATCTTGACATTCAGCAGCAGCCTTGACACAAGTTTTATTGATATAAAGCCAGCAGGCAGAGAGGAACAGCATAAACTCATAGACTCATTTATCTATATAGGAGGAAAATTAAAACTTTAGGAAGGCACACAGTGTGAATTTCCTCACTGCTCACATCCCAGATTTTACTTTACGATTCATAAGCTACTGCAAAAAAACAACTCCTGTCCTGAGAATGCTCCTAGTTCTAAAGCAGATATTAAAGTCAATAATCCCATCACCATGGGGAAAAAAAAAAAAAAAAAAAAAAAGGCAGTAAAGTAGCTATTAAACAGAAGTTTAGGAGAAAAAAAAAAAATCAGACTAGCCAACCACCTTTGTAACACATCAGAAATGACTGTAACAAAGGAATTTAAGAAGGACGTTCTAAAGTCATTGACATTTTACACAAACCTTATTGTGTTAGAAGCTATGAGTTATTACATGAGGTGATCTTTTAGATTTCATTCTCCTGTCCTAGGGTACAGCTTTAATTTCTTTGCTTACTCATATTCACCTATATAAGATCTGAAAGCTTTGTGAGGGAGTGCAAAATCTGCAGAATAGTGCCAGGAATGTAGCAGATGAACTTACACACATAAGTCATTAATTTTTCTGCAAATGGATTAATGTAAGTTTTTTTTTTTAATACTTTAAATGGAAATGGGATACAGTGCATGATCTTTTCAGAGTAAAAG
Organism: Nothoprocta pentlandii; assembly: GCA_013398315.1. Classification (NCBI taxonomy): domain Eukaryota; kingdom Metazoa; phylum Chordata; class Aves; order Tinamiformes; family Tinamidae; genus Nothoprocta; species Nothoprocta pentlandii. The sequence goes on along the minus strand of VZSG01000271.1, from coordinate 357,610 downwards.
AACAGGCCTCCTGAATCAGTACAATAGTTTTATCCAAGTCTTGACCCTGGCACTTTTGAAATTAATGAAAGTTTTGTCACTGATTTCCATGAAATGAAGATCAACCCTTTAATACAAATATTCTGATTGTAGCCAATATCTGAAGGCTCTTAGAAACATGTAAGAAATACCATAATGCAGTATCAGGAAATAATTTGAATAAATCAGCACATCCCTCAAGTATCTAATCCTCTCAAATATCAAATCTTTCAAAGCTACAAAGATGAGACCAAGAAGAACCACAGAAGGATCACACCTCCAGAGAAAAAAGGAAAAAAGCACTTTCCATAGAATCAAAAGCAGCTTCACTGGGGACAATGTATTGTGTTATATCTATGCTGGCCTCCAAATCATTAAATCCATTAGAAACGAAAAATATTTAGAAACAATATTTAGAATCAATATTTAGAAACAAAGTCATTTCTTCACTGATTTTGCAATACTTCTGCTCTGCAACCACGGCATGTAAAATATTTTTCCTCCCTCTACCCTTTTCATAAAACACAAAGCGAGATTTCATCGTCCTGTATCTTTCATTGGCCCTAAAACATGTTTCATCAGATGTATTGCAATTGCTATTTAATCTAATTTTAAGTTCTTGTAAATAATTCTTGCTGTGAGTTCTGCATTACACTTTATTCTTTGAAAGCAGAGCTTCCAAGAGGGATTTATGTACCTGCACAAAAGTAAGAAGATTTCAAAGCAGCCCAGCCCAAGACCGATTCTTGTAGAATGGGTCGTTCCTCCCAGCAGTTACACTTCTGTCGCCACAAGAATAAGACTGTTAAGTATGCTAAAAATGTAAAGCCATTCCTTTGCTGAATGAATATAACAAGAGGCCACAAGTAATAAGTTATGCAGGAAAAAAATATATTCATTACCTCTCAACGCTTTCACAGTCCTCATTTGCAGTAATGTGAAGTTGCTTGCTGCAACAGAGAATGACTCTGCCTAGCTAATATTTTCTGTATCTACCTTTACAAAGTCATTTACTAAGATGCAGCATTTGGGAGGTGGCACCTTTCTCCTTTCATCTTTAAGATATGTTTTTTACAGTCACAGGAGAAAGAGAAGAAAAATCCACCAAATGTGTTACATGGGTCCATTTCAGTACGATAATTACCCGACAAAAGATACATGTGCAATTACTGACAAGCTCTTATATTTTTAATTTCCAGCATCTCTGACCATCTTTTCAGCATATAG
>VZSG01000271.1:313742-356205 GCA_013398315.1 Nothoprocta pentlandii | reverse complement strand
CTGGAAACTTATTTTGGATACAGACTGTCTTTTTATGGTAGAAAGTATATCTAGAAACAAAGTATATGGAACACCAGTGTATGTCACAAGATAAAGTGATGGGAATATTTGCTTTGGCAGGGCTCAGGGAAAATGTTACTGTTTAGTAGGAAATTTTTATAGATAAAATAAAGTTTGGCTCATCAATAAAGTAAACTAAACTTCAACAACTTACAACCCATGAAGCTATGTTTCCTATTTTAACCTTTTTTTTTTTTTTTTTTTGTGATTCTTCCACTCACACACAGATAATTTAAAATAATAACTAGCAGTTGAGTCACACAAGAAAGCTTGAGGTCAATAGCACCTTTAGGCAGATAGGAAACTTATGCAGAAATATATTTTGCAGCTAAAAAATTTCAAATATAAATCAGATAAATCTGAGTAGCTTTGCTGTAAGGAAAGGAAACCTGTAGGGATTTAGCTACTTCAGGTTTGGCCACTGGATTTGGCCAATGGTGAATACTGTTCTTCAAAAATTATTTAAAAAACAGTAAGTCATTTGTTTTGTTTTGTTTTCAGCTTAAATGTAATTGGGAACACAACATTTTCACTCGGTGCCTGGGGGACATAATCAGTACCTACCATTTTGGAAGTGGTATGGTTGAAGGTTGGCTGCTCCAAACATTTAATCAAAGCTAGGGGTCCCCAACTAGTGCTTCCAGCTCATTAAAGGTGAAAACGTTTTAAAACACCTATGATTCAGGCTGTGTAATTTCTTTTTATACAAGAAGTCATACCACATGTAGTTTGTGGTTTTGTAACCACTTAAGGCAAGTGGCTGAAACAACCATCTCTTCATAGCACTAACAGGCCAGCTGGAAACACCCCTCTATAAACCTTCCGCTCACTAAGGGAAAATGTCATATTCATGGACTAATGATCCAGCTGTGCAGCAGTTTGTCCTTACTCACATTGCTGTGCAGATTAAAATACACTTCAGGTCTGTTTGTTTATATATGGACTAACACGTTAGTCAGGTGGAAGCCATTTTGACATCACTTAAACTAAATGAGAAAGACTAAAATCATTGCCAAGAACAAATCTTACTGTCTGTCAGCACCAATAATACTCCAGGCACAAGCTGGAACATCAGTCTTTGGATAACATCAGTCTTTGGATAAACACAGAACAAAAAACATTAAAGAAATCAAAAGACAGCTCCCCAAAAGTCCAGGATTTACCTAGCAGTTTTCAAATCAGTCAAGAAAACGCACGGGCATTAAATGGCACACATACACGTACACGTAGATGCACACACGCACACATTTTTCCAACATTTGAATTAATTCTAGATACCACGCCACAATCATACCCGGAATTAAAGATGAGAAGGGATGCTCGAGGTGTTTGCACAAAACCACACATCCATTCCATCATGACATGTCCTTTTAACAGAGAGCTAACCAAGTGCAGCCTTCCCCTTTGCAAGAAGGCAAAAGCAGTGTCATTGTCTGCTTTCAGTGCAATGGAATGCCTCAAGTGCCACCTCCTGGGCACTCAACCCTACTGCAGCCAGCACCAGCCTAATTTCCTGTCTGTCTTCCCAACTCTTTTAAATATAGGCAAAATAGGTTTTCGTTTAAGTCTTAACCATACCCTAATCCCAATATGAGGATTAGTAACTTTTTTTTTCTTCTAAATGAGTAGTCAGGAGTGATAAAACACACTATATTTTTAAGCCTCAATCTTACTTTGGAAGCAAGAGGCCAAAGTGGATTGGGAAGCTAGTCGCGATATGGAAGCAACATACCTGGTCCAGGGGAGGATGGAGGAGGCATCCCAGACTTATCTCCTGACTAAATGGTTGAGTTTAGGGGGATCTCTGTTCTGTCTATTCCTGCCTGTCAAGTATAGCCTTGCTAGGGAAAAACAAGAAGGTAAAAAGTAGAATTACTTGAGGATCAGGAGCAGTTCATCAAGGACATGATGTAGTAAAACTGGTCATTAAATAACAAAATCTAAATACTGGTTTGTGAAGGGAAAAGGAAGGATATTCACTAATTTTGATACATATTTCTTTATTGAATTACTACCAATCATCAGCTAGAACATAAGCCAAGAGATAACTTTGTCCTAAATGATGTCGGACAATCAGTAAGAATTAAATAACCAGGCGACCAGTGTCCTACCGAACAGGACATGCAGCCTCTGAAATTCCTTGTCTTATTTAAATGAGGCTAATACTGTATGAATGACAGAAGAGAAAAAGGGTTGGGGTATTTTGGGGTAAGAACTTCCCAGTGTAAGGCTGCTGCACCTATTTGCTCAAATAGAATGAAACAGAAAATGTCTTTGATAAATATAACTGTTTCAGTCTGGTGACACAGGCTAAAACTGAGAATTATGGAAGTCTATGCAGAACTAAAATTAAGGGGAAAAACTCTAAACTTATTAGATATTAAGATACTGGTTTTGCCTCAACATATGCCTGTACTACACAGAATCAGGAACAGAGAGGATGCCAATAAATATCTCCATATTCCTCCATAGGCAATGCCATTTGATCCTATCAGACAGGTAGATGGACATTTGACCTCACCAAGGAGTCAAGCTTCGTTAAAACTGTGCCCCACGTAGAGAGGAAAGTCGCAGATGCAGCTATGTCTGTAACCACTGCTAGCAGTAATACCCAGTTGTTCTCATCACTGATTTACTTGCTTCCAGTTAGCCCAGGAGCAGCGGTCTCTGCCTGCTGGCTTTAGTTCACGTAAGGGTCTCCAGCAGGTTGGGGTATTTTGACACTGTGAAACAAAAACCACATCCCCAGGAAGTCTGAATTCTTCAGACAAGGCCACGGCTGGATGCTTTATTCAAAACCATGTTCATGGATGAGAAAGCCAGATCAGCAGAACAGCAGACTTAATCCCTGGGTTTATATGGAACCAGCAACATTTCAGTGTACTATAACATACTGCACTCACTTCTAGGCAAGCAAGACAAGTGTCTTATGTATATTAAAAAAGTACTAATTCAAAAAAAAAGTATAAAAAGTACTAATTTAACACAGCAGATTATGACCAAAAAAAAAGAGAATTTTCCTTTTTTAATATACTTGAAGTTTGCTTTTTACTCCCATAATCTCCCTGTATATTTGCTGTAATTCTGTTTTTTTCTCCGAAGTATGGCAATGGCTCAGCCAGATGCTCTATATGTGGACCTATAACTGATGGCCTCCTTGTAAAAGCATTTGTAGGTGTCTGGCCTAGAAGCATAAAGATTACCAAAACATGAGCATTCTCTCCTGAATTTCTGGGGAAGACACGGTATTGAATGAAAAGCCAGAAAAGCAAGATTAGGAGGTTTATCTCATCTCCATAAAGGGGTCCTTGCTGCTTTATTATGAGGTTCTTGGAGGCCAACTTTTCTCCTTTTACCTCCAAAACTCAGTTATCTCGAACCTAGGACAATTTCCCAGTTCCTTGCTTTGTCATACTGTGGGAGAGCAAATTCTCTCCTCTCTTTGAACATCTCTGTTCAAAACAAAAAAGAATAGTTAGTTATGTACAGGAACATCTCACACTGACATTTCTAACATTAAGTACTGCACATTCCTCTTAAATGAAAGTTTTCTGGGGTTGGGTTATTTTTTCTTACTATTATTTTTCTGCATGGTCTGATATTTCTTCCCCGTTGGACTGTGTTCACAGACTTTCCAGAGTCCCAGTATTGACACCAACCCACCCATTTCGGCTTCCTCCACATACAGCCGCCTTCTTCCATCACCATGGAATGAGGCATCCTCACCAGCCCTCCTCTGCTCTCCGTTCAACACCCCGTTCTCTTACTAGCAGGCTTATCTCACACTTCTGTGACAAGACTGCCTAATTTTCAGTAGTACTAATGACATAACTCCTGAAAAAAAAGTAATTTATAAGATGGTCTTTAGACTCACTTGGTCTCTGGTCTACACTACATTTGTTTGCAAAGAGGTTACTTGCTTCTTGCAAGCACTTTGAAATTATTCTTGATGAAACGTGCTGAAAAAAATAATGTATTATTTATTTACAATCTGTAGCAGTGTTAAGCATAGAGCTCACACAGTATTTACTAAGTTTAGGAGGCTCTAATAATTTTCTTACAAGTTCTAACTTAGTTTATTAAAAAAAAACAGATTTAGTCAGTTCTTGATCATATTTTGGAAACTCAGGCAAAAATTGAATTAGCCCATTCCTCTCTCTTGCTTCACTCTGTATTTCAGTCATTCACTTGTCACTAAGATGAAGCACTGTTAACTCCTGTTAAAAAAAAAGCTTTCTGTTCTGCAAGGGCAAAAGGAGCTTGGTGGAGCCCAGAAAGGTTTTTTTATTATGAGCCTGACCTTGCCTTCATTTCTTTATATTCTTCATTTGCACTTCACTCCAGCAATATCATGAAGACAGCAATGTCAGATATCAGCTGGCTGACAGAGGGAAATACAAGTCCAGAACATATATGCAATTTATATGAAACTCTGCTAAGACCAAAAACTTCTGATAATTTTCTTTCATTTCCCTACACAAGAAATTTAAAGCATTCTTCATGAATGAGTTTGTCCTTTTCGCCTCCCAGAAAACTGTGGGATGATTGCTTTCTTTTAAAACTCTTTGTAGTGTGCAAATTCAAAGGAGAAGAATTTGAAAACCCATTTTATTGCAGTTTCCTAAGTACATCAATTAGCTTATTTTCTTCCATCCGTGCTTTACTTGTAGGCAATAGTGTTGCTTTGTCACACTGAAGAAGAGACCATTAAGGCTCTCAAATGCATAAACAGCAGTGTTTGTTTGTTTGTTTATGCAAAAAAAAAACAGTGCAAGAAATACAGGTGAACAAGTTAAAGGAAATTCAGTGCAATACAGCTGCAGGCTTAAATATGCACACAGTTTATTTTTCTGCTTCATCCTTCGTACCTGTCAGGAATATCATTCAGAATTTATGCTGCATCACCTTGAAGGATTCACAGCTGCACCACATCAGTCAAAGCAAGAGCAAAGTCCTCACTCAAGTTACAGGCCGTAACTTTTTGGTCTCAGTTTGCTTGGTTTTAGAAATGCAGTTTCTCTCCAAAAACTGTAGTGCTGGACTCAAATTCATCAGGCTTTCACCTTCAAGTATTCATCAAGATGCACAGAATGAATTTTAGTCCTTTCCACATTCCATATGGGTTAACATTTGTTTCTAAACAGTTCTAAACAGAAGTAGCAGGGCCGGAGGGAGGATAAGGAGGATAAATACTACTCAAAAGACTTTCATTGACTTCTGCCAAAGTAAAACTGCTAGCCATTCATTAATTCACCCACCATCTTTCCAATATCCAAAACTGAGTAAGAAGAGTAAACACCAGGTTGATTCAGAATCAGAACTTAAATTTATTCTGTTCTATCTACCGCTATTGTTTGGGTCAAGTTAGAGAATAGGAAAAAAAATCATTAAATGTTCTCATTCACAAACTATAGTAGAAAAAGAAATCATACATTCTATGCCTGCTTGATACCATGTCAGTAGTGGTTATGAATACATAAATGTATTGTTTGGAAAACACAGAAGGTTTGGAATACAAAATATATTGCAAGTCAACCTGAAAAATGTCAAACTTCAACCACTGCATGAAAAACAATTAAATTAAATGAAGCTGATTATTAATTATGAGAGCACAGAAGTACATAGAGTAGAAAAGTGAAAAAGCATGTTTGGGTCCTCCATCCCATGATGGAAAAGAAAAGTTGTCATTCGCTTGCTAAATCCTAGCACCAAGTCTTCTGAGTATGTACCTAGACAAGTTACTGAAAAGCTTCAAATAGCAACATCAGCATGCCTAGAAGAAAAAATGTGTAGGAACTACTGCCTAAAACAGCTTAGTCAAAGTCAAGTAAAGGGAAAACAAGGTACATGTGTACAAATATCCAAAGGGAAGAAACAAAGGAAATAAAGGATCACTTGCTGAAGCAGAAAGCTTGCTATATGTTGAACGGTGAGATGAAATTAAAACAACATTTAAAATGTTTATTAAAAGAGAAAGTTGATGGTATTGCCAAAATAAAACACAGTATGGTATATGGCTATGGGAAATAATGCAAAAACAATCTTCATCAGAAAGGAAGAAAATGTTTCTGTCATCACATATATAACCCTACAGCTGCAAAAATGTGATACAGAAATTGCCAAAAAACAGTGATCCTACAACACTTTTGCCACGATGACTTTGCCTAACACAACTGCCAACTGTCCATTTAAACATTATAATGTTTATAATAGTAAAAAGACATTTCTTTAAAAGTTGGAATGCTGGCATGCCCCACGGAACATAGGCATATTTTTCCACTTCATATAGACATATCCAAAATGGAGAAACAGAACGTTACGGTATTTATTGCAGCTTTTTAAAGTGAAAGCTTGGGGCAGTTCCCTCCCAGTTGCAGCCTCCCTGTCAATGGGTCAAGGTGGGGACTTTCTGTGATCACAGCAACAGTAAGTCCTGTCTTACAGGCCACGCATCGCCAGGACAAGCCAGGACGCCCTGAGTGGTCCAGCACAGAGCAGACAAACCCAAGCTGGCTTCTTTGCCCTGCTGTGGAAGGCAGGATCCTGGGGTTAGCAGGGACCAGAGCAGAAGCAACTCACAGTGTGTTTAAATGACCCACAGCCATTTCCATGATTCATTTTGTTACAATTAAAAGGGTGGCAGCATGACAAAGGCTGGAGACTTTCAGGTGGACCAGCAGCAAGCTTGTGCCCTGGCTGTTCACACAATCAACGTGAACAGACTACAGAGACAGATGAAGCCCCCCGACCTCAGCCGTGTTGCTGTTTACACAGGAACCTCCCCACTCAGCTGCAGATAAGGAATGACAGACAATACTACAAATTAGTGAAGGTCAGTAGAGCAGGAGGCAGCAGTTAATCAATTACCAAAGCAAACCCTCCAGTGAAGTACCAAGTCCTGTGTTTTCTCAGGATAATCAACTGTCCAAGTCATGGAGTCTAATAAAATTGACCTGTTTTTCCTTTGTCTAATTGACCGATGCCTGGAACTGCATCAACTTTTAGGTGTGCTACATTCTACATCTTAATATCATGCACCAAAAGGCAGACACCTAATTAGTCTGCTACCAGGTCTAGCGGATGCTTCTGTGACGCGGAGTTCCACCCGACCATGACAAATCCTTCGCTTTCTAGAAGGTGTTTACAAAGAAAGAAAAATGCTTACAGGCTGTGTACAAATCCTACTGGGTGCTAGTAAAGTTGCTATAGCAAAACAGTTCTTGTGTGAACAAGAGGAATTGAATTATAAACACAAATTAAAAAAAAAAACACACACACACATAAGCTTTCCTCCGATGTGTTCTTTCCAGCAGAGAGATAATGAAATTAGGAAGTTAATTTTCCTCACTTAGCAATGCTTATTATTTTTCCTGATTCATTCCCCAGAATAGGTCTTCTAAAATCCTAAATATCATAACAGTCTTATGTCCATCCTCCCACCTCTGCCCTATAGTGCACAGGGTTATCTACATAACCATCTGAACCCTTTCAAAAGCCACTTACAACTTCCTAAGTATTTAAAGTTTAAAGTCTTAAATGGTCTTCCACTGAAGCCACTTCAAAGGTTGTTCCTTGTAAGTAGCCACAATTGCTGCTGCAGCCAAAGGGAGCTACTGATTTTCATAACTTCCTTTAGACACTTATCTGTGCACTTAAGCTTAGCCATGTTTACAAACATTCAACAGAGCTCTCAAGTACTATTTGACATATGAGTTTTTAAAGGAACACAAAGCCACTCAGGCTCACTGCAAGACATTGGTGCCTAGCAAAATCTCAACCCAAATCAGTAGATGTGTTATTGTTTGTTGTCCATGTCTGTAAGTAAAAACAGAACTTCATATTGACAAACATGTTGAGACACATGATGAACTATCAATCTGTTTATTTGTCTTGCCACTCTTAAAATATATTCATCTAAGTTAGAATGTGAACAGTAGCTGTAAAACTCTACTTCAATATGCTTTCTAAATGTAAGAGAACAGATATCCAAGAATAGAGTAAAAATTGAAAGTCCCCAAAAGCAGACCTTCTGTGTTCAACTCCATGTGCACTCGTAACATAATAGTATGCAGTTTCTCCTTTAGAGAAAACAATTGCTGGGTCACCACTAATTAATTCTCTCTGCAAATAAATTATACATAATAATTACATGTGGTTCCTCCGGCAGCACAGCGTGAAGTACAGCCCCAGCAAAAGGATTCTTTTGACACCAGAAGCTGTACAATGAGATGGAAAGGCATATTCTCAAGAACTCTAAGTGCAGATACAGCCTTCACTTATGCATATATTGATGTCAACATACAGACACAGGCAGGCATACCGCACTCGTGCATGCATTTGTGTTCAGTTCATGGAAGATTACAGCTTCACAATATTCTTCCAAATCCATCCAATTTCCCATTATTATACCAGCACTTTCTCTGCTCCAGGAAACCTTTAACCACATTTTACAGTGACTCCATAGTGATAGGAAATCTCCTAGCTATTTTCCCTCTCTCCTGATTGCACTCTTACAGAAGCCTTACTTACCGACAGGGTTTCCCCTGAACTATCATCAATTTTCCACAATCTCATGATTTTGACTTCTGACCACCTGCACTCAGTCTTCCTCCCAGTATTACAGAGCTGTTTCTGGGCTACAGAATCTACTCCTTACCATACAAGACTGACCCTCTAAGAGGAAAGGCAATATATTTGCTATTATTTACTTTTATCATAAGACAACTTAAATTTAAAATTATTTTTCAACACTCTTGAACATAACACTTCAAAAGAGCACCATAAAACTCACATTTTATTACAAGAGTTTCAGTGCTTGCACATGTTCAAAAATGAGCATACAATGCAAGCAAAAAAGCATTGAAACATTTCTTGGTACCACAGAAGTCTATGTAGAACTACAGTAAAACTCCAGGGAAAATGGCATCAATTGAGTGACTGACATGATTCTATTACATTCTTAAATTGTCACAGTTGGAAACATTTAAGCGTCAGATAAAGAACAAAGGAAAGGAAAACAAATAGAATTCAAGTCACCTGTTAATAAGATCTAGTACACTACATTTAGCTCATGCTTAGCACCAGCTTAGAAACCTTTAATGAACTTCGTAGTTTCTCTTGAATTGTCATATAGCTTTATGGGAGTTCCCAATAGGCACTGCTCTGTGACTTTATCAGTGTTGTCAGCTACAGTCAGGTCTTACATAAATATTCCCGTTCCAAGGCACAATTGCTTACACAACAACAACAAAAGCTAAATAAACATCAGAAGTCTATGTCCCTATTACACACAAGCACTAATTAAAACAAATCACTAGCATAAGTAAAAGTGACTTTGAGCAGGATTAGCTTTCAAAACTTCGAGATTCTCCTGGGGTCTTAGAGAAATCTGAATGCAAAGTTAATCAAAGAAAATATTTTCTCACTAGACAGAAAGTTAACAAACACTAAGGCAAAATCTGAAAAGGTTAGAAAAGCCTCCATCATTGTTTATTATTAAACATCAACTATGTATGAACTCCTTCTTAAGAAAGGCATAACATCAGGTCTATGGTAACTTTCAATTCAAGGAAATTTTATGTTGAATAAAATTATATTCAAGAGAATATCTGGACATATCTTGCCTTTGTCCATCAAGGTCTCTCAAGGACAAGGTTTAATTTGGTCTCTTGTCCAAGTCAGCATGGTAAAAATTACAAGGAGAGAGGAAGTTGACAAGGAGAACAAGCCTTCTCCTAGATATGTGCCTGTCCCTGCTGCGAGTCAGCAGGTTCAAGTGTTTCCAGTCAGTTCTCCCTCATCGGACCTTCACTGCATGCCATGTGGAGCTGGCACTGCCAGGCCACGAGGGCTGAAACATATTCAGCAACTGCTGTGCAGCCACAAAAGCGTCTAGAATTTGGTAAACATCTCCACTCATGTGCCTCCACTAGCTGAGCACTGCATGCACTCATCATATCTGTGACATAGGACTCCAGGTCCCATCAGAGCAAACTTACTGTATCTGTGCTAGAAAAAGGGAATTCTCCTGTACCAGCTCCTGGCTTGTGCTTCAGTTCCTCAATGAGCAAACATACAAGATCAAAGCCTTGTACATACCAAAATAAGAATGACCGAGGGATGGGATTTGAGCAAGAGAGCACCAATGTGACCTTATAAATATACTTTTATATAGTTCTCGTATTTGAAAAACACGGGGATCCTCCTTACAAGAGGCAAAAGAACTGACAGCACAGTAATGTTCATTGAAAGCCTGATCTAATGACACCTATCAGTTAACACCTATCAGTTAACATCCATGAAAATCAAAGAGGCTCCTTAAGATGAAATTAGTAAGATTTTTCCACAGGATCAAGATTAAAACATAACCATACAGAAAACCAATGCCACAAATGTATATAATTCTGTGCTGAATTTTAAGATAGTCTTATAAACATTTAGTGCTGAAATCTCCTGAAAAAATGAGGCCTGTGGAGCAAAGAAAATGGAAACTTTTGCCAGTGATCTTTCAAAGCAATGTTAGTGTAAAGTGGTTAGCACAGTAAAGAAAATGAAAGAACTGATTTATATACAGCTATCTCCAAAAACATTGAGAAATAATTTCCAAGTCCACCCAATCAAAAAAGACAAAAGGATTAGTAGAAGTTCTGACAATTCATTGGTTGGTAGCGCTAGGAAATCTGCTTTTTAGATTTTTTTCAGACAAAAGTCCAAGGAAAGATATTTCAGCACAGCCTTTCAATGAAGTGGATCAGACTACGTCTTAATTTGGGAAGAAAACATGTCAAAAGAAAACTCAAGGACAGCAAATGCAATTCTTAGTGTGAAGGAGACCGTGAAAGTTGAAGAAAGGACAGAGAGCAGCGTAAGGCTGAAGAAACCCAAACAGTCCTAAACATGCATCTGCAATCAGTCTTTTGTAAAGCGTAAACTATATTTACAACTGGAGAGTTAGCATTTAGCTATGAATAAACTGCAGCTTGAATGCGAAATCTCAAAAATGAACACCTCATTCAACAAATTCCTCATTTCTCTATTTCATAGAGACAAGTCTTTTAAGAGAATGTAAAAAACACATGAATATTAATTATGTCCTTTATGCCATGCTAAGGATTGTTTGGTTTTCATTTTTATTTTTTTCCCCAGATTCTTTGACAGAGACAAGCTCGAAGACCAGTACAGCCTACACTGCACCACAGAACTTCAATGCTAATTGAAAAGCCCATTGACTTGAAAAATATGATCAAAAATGCAGCTTGTATGACAAACACTTGTGACCAGTTACCACATCATCCAATAAGAAATATTTGTAGTTTGCAGCAACATGACCTGACATCTAGTTCAGTTCATTAACTAAAAACCATACTCACCATAAACAGATTAAGATTTAAAACTAAAATACATTGAAATCTTTTTTTTTCAGTGATTAGATTTCTATAAAATTGAACATACTTCTCTGTAACCACGTTACTTCTCTGTAACGGTTCCCTACAACTTTTAGAATTGATGACCTATGTATCACAGAGAGCACTATAAATGCTTTTCATTAGCATAGACTTTTGATCCAAGGAGCACTAAAATATAAACATGTCATAACAGTTCCCTAGTTCAATGTACTTCAAGTGCTATTAAAGTTAATGACAGTACAGAGCTTCATTAAAACATGTTTTGTCAAACTCAGTTGGTTTAATTAAAAACTTATATCCTGTAAAGCACATTGCAAAAGACAAAGGCAATATTCAAGAGCTAAATACAATATTATTAAGAAATTGGCAAGCAAAAATTATTTTTTTCTCCTTCAGCTTAAAAATAGTATAAATTATTAGAATCAGTTACGTAGAAATAGTATATAGAAATATTTCAAACAGATTTCAAGGACAGATTAGAGGTAGACCTGCAAAAGAGCTGCTGGAAAACAGCTGCATGGAGAGAAATTTGGGAGTCCTGATTGATAACATATCCATGAAGCCGCAGTGCCATCGTGGCCAAGAAGGCCAATGAGATCCTGGCTGCATCAGGAGGATGTTGGCAGCAGGTGGAGGGAGGGGATCCCTCTGCTCAGCTCTGGGGAGGCCGTACCTGGAGTACTGGGAGCAGTTCTGGGCTCCCCAGGACAAGAGGGACATTCAGCTTCTAGAGAAGGTCCAGCATGGAGTGGCAAAGATGATTAAGGGCTTGGAGCATCTCTCACATGAGGAAAGACAAAGTTGGCAGGGCCTGTTTTCTCTGGAGACGCCTGAGAGATCTGATCAACATGTACAAATATCTGAGGGGATAATGTAGGGAGGATGGAGCCAAACTCCTCTCAGTGGTGGCCAGTGATAGGACAAGGAGCAATGGGTATTAATTGAAACACAAGAAGTGTTTCCATCTACATTTACGTGTGAGGAAGAACTTCTTTCCTGTGAGGGTGCCAGAGCCCTGGAACAGGCTGCCCAGGGAGGCTGTGGAGTCTCCTTCTCTGGAGGTCCTCCAAACCTGCCTGGATGCCGCCCTGTGCCCCGTGCTCTGGGTGTCCCTGCTGGAGCAGGGGGTTGGACTAGATGATCTCTAGAGGACCCTGCCAACCTCAGCCGTTCTGATTCTGTGAAACAGTTATCAGAGATGTAAAGTAAAACCTTTAAGGTTTTGACAAAAATACCTCAGGAAATGTGTTACTAATTATATAATCTCAGTCTTACTAATTAAATACGTGACAAGTGTGGATTGTGTTTCTCTGCTTTGGAGTACTGTCACATACTTGCGTTTATGCTGCATTTATTTTACATTACATCATAGCTGGCACAAAGCTATTTAGGGACATTGTATAGGAGATTCAAGGTCTTGTCCTAAGCTATAGAGATATTGCATTGAGCTCTGGATGACACTACACACTGGAGCATGTTTCCAGCTCTAGAATGTTCTAGCAAGTTTTACAAGCTGTAGTGAAGTCCTTAGGCCACTGTACAAAGTCCTGGTGAGAGCAAGAAGCAAAAGCAGCAGACCAGCCCTATCTAAAAGGCACACTCAATAACCACAATAGCTCCAGAGGACAAATTCTGACCAAATTCAGCACTGCTGAAAAGCATAAATAAGAATTATAATTCACCCACTAATTTTTCAGTTGATATTTTCCAAACAGAGAGCAAATACATTAACAGTTTTCAAAAACAGAATTAACACACAGAAATTAAGTAACCTTTGTAAACTCCTTACAAATTCTCAGATATATGGCATTATCAGCACTATTACCAGAGTAGCTACAGGCTATACGCAGAACTGAGGCCTAATTGCATAACAAATATTTAACTTGTTTAATAAATAGGAAAAGTAAAACACAATTTTGGATATTTACCCTAATTCTGGATATTTACCCTGCTTTCCTTGCACTAGCTACCATAGTGCGATTCCTAAGACATTTCATTTCTATTAAACCTTTCTTTTTGCATATAAGTCTTTATGCCAGTAAGTTTAGCTTTTCAGGAAGGACAGCAATGTAAAGGAGGGCTATCTCCTTCTTCCCTATAGTCATTCCAGATCTACCTATAAAATTTTGATATCACACTCTTATCAGTCAATTCAGCTTGCCAAGAATTGGAGGCTGGTACTCCTTCAGGCAACACAGACCAGCCATTTAGTTCTCTTTTAAAGTGGACTACTTGTGACAGCTTCAGAAGCTACATAAATGAGCACTGCTTGGGATTCCAGTCTGAACGCACCTCAGACTGCCCTATAGAAGCAAACTTATTAATACTTAAACATGAGCATTAAGACTAACATGCATTTTACATAGGATGCTTTGGTTCCAACATGATTTCTTCAGAGTCAACTGGCTAGTGAGGCACTTGCTTCTGTCTGTTATGAATTATACAGGAGGTGTTCCTCTGTAGAAATCAATTTAACTGAAAGAGCCACTTTGCAGAAATCTTCTGTCAGATTTTGTTTTTTTTTTTTCCTCTGAATTAAGCTCTAATTTAATCAAGAGCAATGGATTTTTTCCTGCAAAAAAAGAAATTACATCTGAACTATTTATTCATCAATGTTGATTACCTGCCATACATCAGAAATAGTATCCTGGATCGAAAGTAGAGAAATAAGTTGGGCTTATCAGAAGGCTCCTAAAAATTAGTGAAAAAAAACAAATACATAGAATTCAGTAACATTTTGATACAAATAGTCAAGTAACGTTATGTTTGGAATACCTACATCTATGAAATTACTTTTAAAAAATAACCACTATGATAGTGACTTACCATGAACTTGGAAAACGGCGGATGAGAGTCGGGTGTTACAGCTAGAGAGAAAATTCATACCATATTTGAGGAGGATAAGACTTCACTGTGAAAATCTGATACATCTGCATATGCTCTCCTTGCACCTTGTGAAGGAAACACAAATG
This sequence comes from Nothoprocta pentlandii, assembly GCA_013398315.1. NCBI lineage: Eukaryota > Metazoa > Chordata > Aves > Tinamiformes > Tinamidae > Nothoprocta > Nothoprocta pentlandii. Next base: position 341,768 of record VZSG01000271.1, on the reverse strand, counting down.
ACAACCTCCTCTTACGTGCTCCTAGGCAAGATACAGAGTCTGTTCCTCAAAAGTTCATTTACATATTTGGTCCTTTACCATTTGACAAATACAAGATTTTTTTATTTTTCCCACTTCAAACAAAGCTCTTGAATAGAAAAAGCATCAGAAACATATTCAAACTGTCCTTGCTTTTCTAGTACCATCTACACACAATGCCCCAACAACACCAAAGTAGGTCTGCAGAACACTGTTTTTGACTCTGCTGAGACCGTTAGGTCAAAAACAGAACATGAACGGATGGAAAAGTGGGCATGATTGCATTTCTCGTGAAGATACAAAAGTTGAGTTTGCCCTGCTAAAGAAAGTGAAACTCTTACTGTTCACGGGAAGATCAACCAGATAAAACAAAGAACTGCTGATTATTTTCAGGAAGGCAGCTTAATAAAATAAAACAAAACATAACAAGAATTTAACTAATTTCACATCAATCAAAATACACACTTTCTCTAATAGCACGTCTCTCCAAAACAAAAAACTCATCTGAGTAAAGGTGACAAATCAAAAGTATTCATACCTAATACAAGACTATCATCACCTCCTGTTAACAAATGCCATTATTCATACAATTCAGAATGAAACGACGACGAGTTCTGCTTAATTTCATTATATTCAATAAAATGACAAATAAAAATCCTGCTGTATACAGGATTAAGCAAATAGTAAACCCATCCATTCTTTCTAGGGAAAATTACATAAATCATATTCACGTGGGTTTAGTTTTCCTCATTATACCAATTCTATGTGTGACATACATAAGTACATCTAGACAGTCTTAAGCCATCCCAGCAAAGAAAATCACAAAATCAGAAATCACTTAGAGGCAATTTTCCAGTACAGTAAGCCGTAATAACTTGATAAATATACTATAGTGCCCTTTTCCTTAATGTCTACTTCTAAAAATTACAGAAAAGGCTCAAATTCAGACCTCAGTTCAGCCAATATTTAATCACAGTAAGTGATACATTAAGTTCACAGTAAGTATATGGCCCATCTTTTAACACTGTCAATAAAAAGAAGAAAAAGCTGACATGACGTCTTTCACATAACCGTCTATTGTATTTTCTAATGTTCATAGAAGTCTTGCATGGAAAGGACATGGAACTAAAATCAATAATCATTATTTAATATTAAGGTAATTAAATACTTAAAGAAACTGTTTAATATTTGGTATTAACTATCAATAATTCATATATTGATATGAATTATTCTTATCAATAAATGAAGTGATATGTATGTATCAATAAATGAAGTGATATGTATGTGCACATGCAAAAACAGGTACACTTTATTCATTTGCCAAATTCTGTAAGTTGTTCCACTACTCGAACACATGGAGTACATTTTTCTTAATAGATATTAAATATTTATGTAAACAAGAGTGTGTATCTTAGTTACTAAGAGTTAATCCCAATATTCAAGCCCAGATGACTTTGCTTGAAGAATCCTTCACATGCCATAGGACATCCCACTTTTAGTTCATTGTTAACAATTAAAATTTGTCACCTGCCCTTACCCAAGGCCTCAGCAGCGCATATGGTTTACTAGAAAACTAAGTTTTCTATTTATAACTGACAGAGGCAGAGAGAACAGCTCAAAGCTACTTCCAGCTAAGCATCTGCTCTTGTGTCCATGACATAAGATGTGCAGGGTGCAGGCAAGCACACTCCACCCAGACCAAGTGCTGTGTGTATACACATATATATTCACACACATATATGTAAGCAGAAACTGTCCTATAAGCATCACTACCCCATAGCTATAGGAAATTTTCTGTTGCTTGGTGGTAAATGTGTCTTCTCACCTAGACAGAGACACATACACACAAAATGATAAGCATGTTTTAGAAAATAAACAGTGCAAAGAATACTTCAGTGCATTTTAAACAAGCAAAACAAAGCAGACACTCTGCCATACAGCCTGCAAATAAGCCAGGCTGTTAGGACAGCCCTGATGCTATCACCAGAAAGGAAGAGCACAAGGAAAGGCTGCACGAAGGCAGAATCAGCTTTGTCAGAACCTGAGGGTGAGAATCCGGGGAATGAAAGGGTAAAGATGAGGAATATGAGGTATTCCTAACAGGACACTGTACTGGAGATGCAGCACTTGGTGATGCTAGAGTACGGGAACACAAACAGGTTTATGGGTGAGAAATACAAGGTAGCAATCAGTACTGACATCAAGAAATAAGCTCTGAAGTTGAAAAGTTTGAGCACTGTTAAGTCAGAGAGTTCTAGTCTTCATGCAGGTCTTGATGCATAAAAGAAAGACACAAGAGGAGCCACTTCTCGCACTTACTAGAGTTAGTGATACACAAAGCCACAGCACTGGATTTGGCTTACATTTTTGTGATGGTAGTAAATGTGTACACGCTTATTTCAGTGCAAAAGCAATGACATATGATCATGTTAAAATAAATCTCTCATGTCTTCAAAGCAAAACCAAATAGGTAACTTATGTGCATTCATTTGCGTAGGTACAAAGAAAAACACGGGTCATGATACTTTTAAATGTCTAGCTTTAATTAAGTTTTTTAAAAAACAGGAACACTCAAAAGAACACATGAATTGTTTTTAACTTCAGTTGAGAAGAAAATGCTTAAAATATTTAAAAATAATTTTTGCCCATTCTGAAGACAGTTAAACGTTTAGGTTTTTTTTAACTGTATTAACAGAAATTAATAAAAAGAAACTGCTTGATAGTAGATAGTAGAACACCATCCTTCAGCTAGAATTTCAATGGCTTTGTTAGGAAATGAGTAAAATCCTTAAGACAAAAAGAAATTTATGTTTGTCCTGAGTCACTTTTAAGTTTCATTTTGAAGTTTTCTAATGAAATGCTTTTTTGTGTGTGTGTGTGTGTTCTTAGCCTAAGATATTTCTTGCTTTATTTATTTAATTTAAATTTTTTTTTAGCTTCATCTTCAAGATTACAAAAATCCACAATTTTTATAATTCCCACCTTTGCTAAAGTGTTGCAATATGTGCTCAGGAGCCCATCCATGTCACTAAGTCCCCACATCACAACACAGTAGCACATAAAAGGCAGATTTCAGTATTGGAAATACCAGTGAACAAGGACAAAAAACTGCACAAAGAAAACTCATTTTTATTCAGTATCTTGTCAGACTGCTGCTTTTGACACAATAATCTTTCAATAAGTAAAACCTGAAACTGATTGACCATTAAAGCACAAAATAAAACTGCTAATTAAATTCATTCTAATGAAAATGCTTGCAAAGATTGCTACTTCTTCAAACACAACCTCTTTCTAAGAGTAAAGAATTTGGAATACCCATATCTTTGGGATAATTTAGAGATAATACTTGAATTCCAGACTTGGAAATATCTTCTTAAGTCTTAAATACATTTTTCTACTATATATATACTTTATATATATGTAGATGTATATGTGTGTGTGTGTGTGTGTGTGTGTGTGTATATTTAAAGCCATATCTTCCAAAAATTAAGGGAAAAAATATGCTTAGAATAGCATCAAACAAATCCTTAATCTGGGATTGAATTTCATGACTGGGACTGACTACTCTGTTGCACCTTAATGGTCAAACCTAAATGGTAAATCTTAAAAAAAATAAAATGTCTGGAGATTAACAGAGAATTAATTTTCATTCCTTCAGCAGCTACTGCATAGAGATCATCTTCTGGTACTGCAGAACATAAGGAAGTAGCAATTAAAGGCCTCCATGTGCCCAGTACTACAATTTTACAAATCCTGTTAACCACAGGAGAAAATAAGTAATAATCTCAACCAAGACTATTCACATTCATAAAGTCTGCTTATATGAGTACTGCGAAATTTGTCCTTTGCTGAATGACATGAAACCTCTGAACTCACAGATTATGCACACAAAAGAACTTAATGCAGGATTATAACTCAATTAACTATTTTTTTGATCCTGCAATTCTAGGGAATTTTGCAGATGTCTTATGCCCCGGCAGTAATATAAATTTCTTTTGTTCTTCACAATACAAGTTTGTATTTTATGAAAAGACATAATTTGCCTCTGTGTAGAAAAGTAACGTTCACAACATCGGTTGAAGGATGTGCTATTGTTGTTGTTGAGTTTAAAGCACAGCAAACCAAATTAACAGATACAACATTAAGTAGAAACTTCTTTCAAAAAGGTAAATGTGGCATTAACAGCAACCCTGACATCCTGTTTTTCTTTATCTGGAGTGCTCACACATGTCTATTCCATGCAGGAAACAGATTTGCACCTCATGAGCAGCCCTGGGCACCTGGAGCAGAGGGCAGCATCACACACCCCATGCACATACAAACTGCATGAGACTGAGCATCTCCAGCTTGTCATCCTGCACTGTTCTCCTGCACTACAGGAGCAATGGTGCCCTTCATCTATTCCAGTGCACAGTGAATCCACACTACAATTAATCACATTAGATTGTTTGCTTCAGATTTGTCAAAACCAATTCAAGTTAGTGATATTAGTGAAAGATACAGGATTTATCTAGACCTAAAGAGGAGAACAAGGTTATATAAACTTCGCTAACACACACAGACAAATCAAATTGCTAATCCATGCCTAAATGAAAGGTCACTGTCAGCCCAGGGTTAGTTAAAATTTACTAGCTAATCTCTGACCTAATTTTGACCTCAGCTGTTAACTGCAGAAAGACTTTCAAGTTAATATATTACTGAGCTTTGTTTACACTCCCACTTCTATAGCTTCTTTTCTTGCTGGTCATAAATTAAAATCTTTGTGGTCTGACTAATTAGAACTTGATTAGCTCTATGGTATTAGCTAGAGTGAAACTGATAGTAAAGATAAATATTAAGCATTTAATCCATTTAATGAAGGAGGCATTTATGAACATGAAGGAATGCCAAAGCCTTTATTTCACCTTTCTTTTCTTTCAGATCATAAAACGTTACTTCACAGAGCTCATAGAAAAAAACAATTCTTTTGCTAGATAGTGCTTCTCATTAGAAAGACGCACAGTTACATTTGGGATTGAAGAGAAAAACTAAACATGTTAGCAGCTTGTATCCAGAAATAATCATTTGCCACTACCTGATACTTCCAAATGGACCATCGCTTCAGGCTTGTTTAATCCTTTTAATATCATCACTGTTGTAAGATAACTATAGGTGTATATACACATATGTATTTTACACACACACACCACACACACCTGTATCTTACCTTCCCTATGCAGATACAAATAGTTTTGCTCAACTAAAATGTGAAGAACCTGAGTTGTAATTACAATAATCATATCTCTACATTCAATAACCCCATCCTTCCAATTTACACTGGAAGTGTTCAGGTTCCATTAAAAATATATATGGGTTTATCTTACATCAGAGGAACAAACTAAAATGACATTATAAGATGCATATAAATTTACAAAAAGAAATCCTAACAGTGTAACAAATTAAAGTCTCAACATTTAAAAAATTATACAAATATTGTCTTATGCTCAGTTGAACTAAATAAGGAATTTAATGTTTGAAAATTTATTGTAATTAGATACTAAAATTTTTCAATAGAAAATCAACATACTTCTAAATGCTGAAGCACTACCGTTGCAATTAAGTTCAAATACCTTTCAGTACTACCAAAAGCTTCTTCAAAGTATATTTATCGAGTCATGATGAGTCACTTTTCAACAAAGAGGTAACACAATTTTCAATTATTTTCAGATTTTTTTTTCTTAATCAGGAAATAAGAAGAATGCTCTTTTCATATTTGAAGAAAGGCACCTTGTCTTTTGCAGAATGAAAAGTCAACCACTAAAAATGGCTGTGTGGTTTAAGTCCAGACTCATTCATTTGTTAGTTTCAAATAAATTCCACCGTATTATCAGCATAGTTTTCCTATATTTTAACATTATTTACCAAAAGTTCCATTCTTCTGAGTTTGCGTTTATTCTTTGGCATAGGCTTGTCATATAGGCCATTTCTGAGGAGATGCTCTTTGCTGTGATGGATCTGGGCACCATGCTGAAGCTGGAAAGAACATAATGCTTGAAGTGGACGGAGTATAGTCTGCAGAAAAATAGGGGAGACAAAAAACTCAACTTCTTAGGAAGCCATGACACAGGAATCATTTATTCCAGCTTTTGCATTTGAGTACTATTTGCATTTGTATTTGAGTACTATTATCAAAAACACTGATTAATTGTAATTTCTGGATTTCATCCCTATTTGCCCCCCGATATTACATAAGTCTAATTAAACAGACTTATTTCAAATGGTTCCTAATTGAAGCTTTTTAAATTCCTGGATGAAAGGCTTACTACTAGGCCTGATGTGCAGATGTGTAGAACAATCATACATGAAACTAAGTCAGTAGGAGCTGAACTTAATCAAAAAAACATGACTTTGCCTACAGTGAAAAGTCTAGTGACCCATACTTGGCACCAATTTAATCGTTTATTCTAACTTCCATTTTCCTGGACCTCAATGAAGCATTTTTTATGCTGGTAATAACAACTCTAATTTAATTCAGAAAGGTTATTGAGAGTTCACCGATGTTTACGAATTTTCCTGGTATTGTAACATTTGTAGAAATCCTCCTGAGACAATTTTGTCCTTGAGAGGCAGGTTTGAACAAATACCAAGTAGTAGGAACAAAAGAAAATGCAAGACAGAGTCGTACACACCAAGGAAGTCCTCCCCTTGAGCATGTGCGAGATAGTAGCCCTAATGAGGAAAAATTATGCATACATTGTCCTTGTACATCAAGGGAAATAATACTAAATAAGGAAATCCCACCTTAACCGCAAAATCTGTCATTTTTCTTGTATGTGACTTCTAAAATAACTACCTTCTTTCAGTATAAAGGCATATATCAGCTTACAGAAGTATGAAGTACACAAGTTTGAGAAAGTTTCTTTATCCATATTTCAAATTTCTGAGCCACATTTTCCTGTATAGCCAGTCACTGCATCATGGTGTTGTTCAAAAGATGATCAATTTAGTGTTCAGGTGACTAGTGTCATAGGACAAACTACCGCTTACAGGATTCTCCCATAATCCTTGAAAAAAGTGAAGCATCGCTGAAGAAAAAAAGGGGAAAGAAAGGTCTATTCTACATTAAGGCAATTACAAAAGCAATCTTTTTGAGGGTCAAGTACCAAAACATTAACTATTTATTATTACGATGGAGTATATGAAGACCTTCAGCAGATACTAGAATGCAGGAAATACACAGATAAGCTTGCAACTTGCTCCTATAGAACTCCTATAGAACTCCTCTGGACTACTACTCAGCTCATTTCTGAAGGTTTATAACACAAGCATTCTTAAATTTGCAATAAACTTAAGTAGTTACATTCCATATTTTTCCAATGACAACATATGTAAGGAGTAGTAAGAATGAACATGCAAGCCAGCAAGTTGCATTCCCAAAGGTGCTGGCAATCAGCAGGACAAGCTCATAAAGCAGCTTGTCTTCATCTTGCTGTACATATTTGGAAAGAAAAAAATACTACTTTCCATGTAAAAATACTTAACTGCCTATTTTGAAATTGATGAGCTTCTGTTTTCTGAGAGCTAAAGATCATCTTGCTGTGATTTGGTTTTAGAAGATCATTTAAAAATATTTATCTATTAGTAAGTTATTTGACTTCAATGTTACAAAACCAACAATATCTACTAAGGAAATGAATCATAGCAGGTCACTACATTAACTTTTTAAGATTCTAATTGCAGCCATTCTCAATTATATTTATCAGTCCGGTATTTCTGAATCCAAACCACGCCTAAGTAAATCACCTGTAAACTTTTTAAAAGGCAGTTAAGTATTTGAAAATTCTAATTATGAAGAATAGAATCTCTGTGGATGCTAGTTTCCAAATTTTAAGTTTCCCTAAATGGTAGAAATGCTTTTTCTTTGAAAACAAATCTATCCAAAACTGCTTTAGTTAAAGGCTTTTGGGATTTTTTTGATAGTAACTCACATAATTCTATTCCCCCTTATTAGACTACATAGCTACTCATTACAAAAATTTAAATGTTTCTATTTTGTATGCATACTAAATAAAGCTTCTTAGGGAAAGAGGGCTACTTGTACATATATACACACATGTATATATACACCTGTATATGTGTGTGTGTGTGTGTGTGTGTATAGGATGCAGCATGTACAAGATGAAAAGACTGGCTTTAACCTGATCTACATTTCATCTAACACAAGAAAATACTAAAATGCCAAAAAGCATAAAGCTTTCAAGATTCGGCATAAATGTCATTTCAAACATAGATTTGTCATATGTCAGTGCCACTGAGTCACTATTGAAATAAATCATCACAGGTTGGTTGCAGAAAAGGTATGTAACAGAACAATAGTTTTACTAGTATTTTTCAGTTAATAGAAAATAATCATAATTTTAGACTGAATACTACTTTGTTAGCATAAGAGTACAATATATAAATTCTACATATTACAACAACTACACATCAAGCATACAGTTTGTTGAACTAGTACATAAACTTTTTTTTGATAAGCTATAGCTATGAAATAAGTGAAGAAAAATGTTTAAAATGTATCAACAACTTACTGCAATTCAGTATATCACAAATGCCATGAACATAGACTATGCTATTTCTAAATAGTGCAATAAAAGCATCAAGTGAACTCAGGAAAACCACTACAGGAAGAAACACCTCTAAGCCACATTCTTATTTGTTCTGCTACACATATAGAACAGTGCTTCTTCTATGCACACACAACAGTGCTTCTCTCTATTTTGGGACAGATGTGAGGAAAACAGAGAACACGAGATGAAAGTTGGTAACGTATTTGCTTTCTACTGTTCCATACTCAAACATGTTGCCTGAGGTAAGATTAATCCATTAGATAAACACTGAGCATTGCATTCAACCCTGAGGTCACACCAACACCATTTTGTTACAGGAGATATATACTAACTACCACTGTAAATATAAACCAAGCAAGATTTTTGTCCTTGAGTCTTGCCCAAGTTTATCTTCAAATAACTCCTCATAACAAAAGACGCCATTCAAATTAATTAAATCACAATTTAATCCACTGAAAAAAATAGCAAAATAAAAATCAAGAGCATTTTATCTTACAGTTTCCCTCAGTAGTTTGACTGCAATGTAGAATAAGCCTAGAAAGAGTGTAGATACTCTGAAACATCCTAAGGGAGAGTAATAACAATTTGACTATATTAGAGAGTTCATAAATACCCAACAAAAAATAGCTTTTATTAGTATACTCCTTTTAGTTTACTACCAAACATGACCATTATATAGCTTTCAACATTTGGTTTGTCAAATATGATATTGATACTTTGTCACCCCTGTGCAATTCATAACAGAAAAATACAGTGTTTTACCTTAGTTACATACCTCTTGTATGCTGTTATTTTTTTCCATAATTGTGAGAGCAATAGCTGCACATTCAAGGGTAGAAAGACAGGTGTTTGTTGGCTGTGTACGAATTACATACTGACTTGAAATGTTGGTTTTTAGCTGCACCTGGAAAATGGCAAACCAGTAAACAGATCAAACAGATCAGTCCAGCAAATAAGATATCCCTTCCCTACACTGAGAATACTGAAGCCCTGATCCCCTTTCACTCAGTAATTAATTGTGTGTTCTTATCTTATTTGTCTTCCTATAGTGAATCACTTCATGCTACGATTAATATTATACACTCACTCTATAAGACAACACAGACAAGAACTGAATATTGAATATCTCCCATGCATTTCCCCCACGCAAATATGTTTTTTTTTTTTGTTGCTCTGTTGTGCTTTTCCTCATTAGCAAAAAGCATTCCACAAAAATGAATCAAAATAGTAGGAGCCAATTTCAGTTGTCACAGGTGCCCTGAAAAAAAAACATCTGCCATGAAAGTTCTAGACTGATGCATATATTATTTCACTGTTTCATTATGTATGTTGAATACATAGTGTGCACAATAGCTCTTTATATAGTCACTGACATATTCTGAAGCAAAAATATTTTCCTGAAACTACCTTTATTCATATAATTTACTGTTTACTTTGATTAGAACTGATGTGCTTACTTAAAATATAACTCAATCTGAATTACTGGCTCTGCCTCAAGTGATAAACAATTTATACTATCTCAGAAGTTAAACATTTAAAATGTCTGCTGCAAAAATATATTACCTTTATAAATAGCTGTGGAGAAATTCTAGATTTTACAGTACTAGACTTTGTGTGAGAACTACTTTATTCTTAAAATTTTCATCTCCCCATACGTTTAAAGTATACTTTGTCACACAAGTTAAGGTTTTCTAACATTATTGCTCTTGACCAAAAATTATCAGTATCTTTTAAGAACAATTACAACACAATGCAGTATATCATAATTATCACAGACAATTCATCTGTCTTTCATTTTCATCCGAACAGTTTTGCCTTATTTTTGTCTTCTCCAGAATGAGTTACTGTTTCCCCTACCCATTTCAATATTGCTCCCATGAGGTAATCTCGTTGCCTGAAGGTTCTTAATTTTTACCCAATTTAGACTCTTCCTTCTTCCTCAGCTTTCTGATTTTTGCTGTTCCTTTGTAGGGCAACACTTCTCCATCTCGTACATCCAGTTGCCCCTTCGCTAAAGTTGAGATTTCCTGTTTATAAAAGGGAAGGCCCTACCTGCTCAAAGAGTCTGGATGACTGAGACTGTGCCCCCTTTCCTTCTTCTCACCTATTTCATTTTTTCACTTTATATTACTGACATTTTTTCTCTACTCCTTTCTTTTCTCACTGATTTTGCAGTGATTTTCCTTTATTCTCCTACAACTCTCTGTCACTTCTTCCTTGTGTCAATTCCATACAAATCTAGTGCATGACTAGGCTCTTACTATTTCCAATATATCACAGAATCATAGAATACTGAAGGTTGGAAGGGACCTCAGAGGTTATACAGTCCAACCCCCCTGCTCACGCAGGGTCACCTAGAGCACAGGGCACAGGGCTGCGTCCAAGCAGGTTTTAAAGATCTCCAAAGAAGGAGACTCCACAGCCTCTCTGGGCAGCCTGTGCCAGGGCTCTGTCACCCTCACTGTCAAGAAGTGTTTTCTCAAGTTCCTGGGGAACTTTTGGTGCTTCAGCTTGTGGCCGTTTCCTCTAGTCCTGTCACTGGCCACCACTGAAAAGAGGCCGCCCCCTCCTCCTCACTGCCTCCCTTGAGGTATTTATAGACACTGATCAGGTCCCCCCCCAGCCTTCTCTTCTCCAGGCTGAACAGGCCCAGCTCCCTCAGCCTTTGCTCATAGGGCAGATGTTCCAGGCCCCTGATCATCCTCGTAGCCCTGCGCTGGACTCTCTCCAGCAGCTCCACATCCCTCTTGTCCTGAGGAGCCCAGAACTGGACACAGTCTCCAGATGTGGCCTCACCAGGGCTGAGTATAGGGGGATGATCACCTCCCTCGACCTGCTGGAGACACTCTTCTTAATGCATCCCACTGGATCCCATTGGCCTTCTTCGCCACCAGGGCACATTGCTGCCTCATGGTCAACTTGTCGTGCACCATGACACCCAGGTCCCTCTCTGCTGAGCTATGTTCTCTGCAGAGTTATATTTTATGTTATATATCCTTGCAGTTAACCCCAAAAATAAGAACATACAGCCCTATTTTGCAAATCATTTGACAAAAACACAAAGCTAAAATCATATCTCAGTGTACTAATTCCAAAAAAATACAATCTCACTACTGCTCATAGGAAACCATGCACACAATAGTAGGATGTCCATCAGAATCTCAAAATATGCACATCAGACAAGATTCCTTACAGTGAAAGATCCTAGGTAGCCAAATACCATCTTTAAATTCCTGCAGCTTACGTTTACTTGCATGAATATTTTAAGATATATCAGTTCTTGGACAGCACCATGAGAAATTTATGAGTAAAGATCAATACTGTTAAGCTTGCTTGCCACACAAGATACTTGGGACACCCTGTATTTTTAATCAAGCTATCCAATTAGCAGCTGTTTATTAATTTTAAAATGGACCAGTAGTCTCAAAGAATATATATCTATTATATATATAAATATATAAAGAATATATAAATCTTTCCCGGTTGTTATTTAGCATTCCTAAATATATGAAAAGAAACAGCAGAAACTATGTTTGAGTTATTTCCTGCAAATTTAATGTCATCTTCACTCAAAAGTCATTTTCAGCTTCTGCAGCTATTCATCTTATTTCTGCAAGTGAACTGGCCCAACATATGATAAATTACTCCATTAATGAATGTGTTCTACTTACTTTATACTTAATTTACCTAAATTAAATTACCTAAAAATTACCTAAAATTATTTAATGTTTGCAACATCAAGGTCTGCAGTCTAGCTCTGTACACCATCTGATCTAGGGGTAGGGGAAGAGTTTCTGCCTAACACTTCATTAGCAGATTGCTTGCTATTATGTCAGGCCAGCAGCCTATCATATAATCCTTCATTATACTCTTAGTATACTAGAGAATTTTCATTGTTTTATATTTATTATATAGAAGATGCTAACATTTATTTGGTTAACTTCAAATCTGATCCCCATACTGAGTAGATGTATAGAAGACTAAAAAATGAAGTGAGTGAGTATGTACTGCCCACTGCCAACTGCTTTCTTCATTTTGTTGCAGTACTGACAAAAAAAAAGAAATTAATTTAGAAGTGAGAATGTAGAATTAGGGCCTTTGTGTATATAATGAAATATAAAAGTAAATGAAAATGATATTTTTGTTATTCTCTCTGGTCTAGTTTATATTATATTCCTTTCCTGGAGCCATGCATCTCTACAACAAAACCATGCAGGAAGGCTGGTTTACTCTGTTACACACAGAAGCATGACAGAGGGCACTCTTGGTCCCTCCTAGGAACCTTCCCAGCCAGGTGCTAAGAAAAATGAGAAACTCAGGGCATTGGTTCTCAAGGTCACAGCTTGTGCAATAGACGAAGCATGTAACCTCACTGGAAATAAATCTTTTTCTTAAATGTGAGCAATCACAATCTTCACAGTCTTTCCAGAGATGCAGAGGAATTCATCTGCTGGGATCTCCTCATTGCTTTGGGCTCATACTGAAAAATACAGGTGACACCCAAAACACAGGTGACAAAATCAGGGTAGGTTACCGTAAAGAAGGTACTCTCAGTGAACGATCGATATCTATCACAAGCTACACACATTTGTTGACTAAACAAAATACATCAGGGAGGAACTCTTCCAACTTAGAATACAAACTGAAAGGTAAGACAAAAGCAAGACAATACATAAACCAAAATGAAACACAGTCGATAGATTTAGGATACAAAAATATATGTATCCTCTTGAAAGTTTGTCTAAAATCTGTAAAGATATATTCAGTATTCTGTTCTTAATATACTGAGTATATAGTTCTCAAAGTAGACCAGTTCCAATCGTTTTAACCAACAGAGGGTTAAGATTGAAACGAGTGACTTGCCTAGACTTTTGTAGAGCTAAGGAATAGTTTGTGAGGACATTTCAGTTCGAGTAATGCAGCAATCTTGTCAAAACTGCCTATCTAGTCAAAACACTAAATTTTTGTATATCCATCCCAGACCCATAGAGCAAGCTTAATTCAGTTTAGGGAATTCATCTCCATATCTTACACAAAGAAAATGAGGTTCATCCATCTTCTGTTTTGCATCTGAAAAAATCTTGCAGTAAGTATTCATAAATAGCCTATCCAAGTACGTTTTGAAGCAAGAATCAAGATTTTATGAAAATTTCCCCACAATATGACAAAAACATAATGATACAATGGTTCACTATTTTTAAGCATGTGAAAGTAATTTGCAAACTGTTACGTATACTCTGGAACATTTCAGTTAGCACCAGGATACAGCAATTTCAGATTCAAACACCAGCAGCACATTTAACAAACTCAGCAAAAGTAAATAATAGCATGAAAAAAGAAAACTGAGAATATCTCAACCAACTCACATGAGAGAGGAGAATTTAGATAAGCTGAATGCAATTATTCCACGGATTTAGCCAAGACACTGAAGTTATCATATCTATTCTTTTTGTAGGTGCCAGGGAACTTGAGGGCTCAGTTCTCAAGCTATAAGAAGCCTGAAGCAACACATACAACCAAGTTTCATTTCTATGGGTAACTCAAGACCCTGGTTTTCCAGAGACTTTAAATTCAGCACTTCGCGAATTATTACACTAAGTTAATAAAACCCTGACTCCTCTGACAACACATCACCCTCTGAGCAAAACCTAGAGCCTTTGACCATTTGCTAAGGCTTTGAACCTCAATAGAAATAGCAGCCTTTTTCAGGATGGAGATCTTTCAGAACCCTCTTTGGGACTACCCCAGCAACATCACAACCCAGCTGATGCTGTTCAGCTGCTTGGAACCGATGAAAGTGTAACTATTGCTTTGATAGGCTCAAAGACCTACTGTGTGACATTATCAGAAATTAGGTCAGGCAACTGACTTCTGCTCCTATTCTGAATATTGGGACTGTAGCTCTGGCAGAACACTCTAAGCACTGCTCTCTATCCTCTCCCCAGGGTCAATATTCTTACCTTTTGCCACCATCTCTACTGAGCTGATTTCTTCTCCTCTCACTGTCCTTTTACAGGATTTACTCTCCAACAGGGCCTAGCACTACCCCAAAACACCCCTGGGAATATAGTACAGCCTTAAGAACACAGAATGACTATAAGAATTAGTAACACTTGTTTCACAGGACTAATTCTGCAGATCTTGCTTCCATTTGTCCTGCTTTCTACAATTAAATTACAAGCTCCTCTAAACAGGAAAAGGAACCCAACAGCCTCCTGAAGCTTCTATGGGAAGCCTCGTATTTATTTTAATAGTGACCTTTTAGAACTGGGATTTCTGCTTTGTAAAGGGTTTGCTCAACTGTAAGAGAATGAAGTAAGGATCTACTATCAGTCACCCTGTCTAACCTAATTGGTGGTTGTTTGTCTTTTATCTTGTTATTTATATATTTTTCTAAATATGATAACATAAAAATTTGCTCACAGTTAAAGTTACCTTCGTGACAGAGAAGATTGCCTGGGCAAAGTAAGCCTCAGCAGGCTATTGAAATTTACATCAAGAATATAAATAACTTATTTGTTCAAAATCTTGGCTCTAATTTAAAGTGACATCTTAAGAGCTCTCTTTTCAAAATTCTGCGGGGTGTAACTGTCATGCAACTGTGGCAAATGGACAGTCAGAAGAAGTAAATGGATGCCATAGAGATCTCTCCTCACTCTGCATGCCTTTTGAATGAATATTTAGATGCATCTATGTCTGTGCTTTATGTAAATTGCTGAAAAAAATCACAGATTATATTGCAACCCTCAAGGAAGTATTAAGGAAAGCAATGTGCTCAAATTCTTTGAAATGACAAGCGATCCTCACCCCTTCCGTGGGCAACTTCCAGTGCTTCCTCTTCCATTTGGTACCTCACAAGCATTTTCTCCCAGTTTATCACTTTGGGTTACTCTCTACAGTTTCTGCACTATAACAAGCCTCAGAAGGTCTCACTGTCACACTAACAGGAACTACAGTAATATTCCTTCTTCAAAAAAAAGTATGAGAATTGCTTCTGCTGAACAACCCAGTGCGGCTGCAAAACCTGCCTCCTTGTGAGGGAAAACGTGACTCTGGGACTACAATTCTGATAAACTGTTCAAGTTAAAAGATAGTTCTCTTCTTTAGAAGAATCTGAGAGGTCCCCAGAATTTCCTTCAAGGTTCACACATAAGGCTAAAGTGTGAAAACAGTTAAATTCCTACACATTTTCAAGTATGTCTTCTGTTTGCTCCTGAAAGCAAAACGACTTTAAGAAACACGTTCTTATTGTTGGGTATTCTATTCACTAAAAAAAAAATTAAATCAGTAAAAGTTATTCACCAAATGACTTTATGCTCAAAAGCTAAAAATAATCTTACAAGACCTGACTTTGTTCCATACCTATATCAAAGGACTTCTCTTAAAAGCATTATCCCTGTATTTAGTTACACTTCTTCCCAGACACTGTAACAGAATGAGTTTCAATGAAAATAAGTTGAATATCTCATAATCTGATGTATTCTTGGGGGTCCCACATACTTTTGGCTATATTCTGATAAAATGTTATTCAGTATTTCATATTTAATTTTTCTGTGAAAATAGCTTTTTAACCAGGTTAAATCAGAACATGCAGGAAATTTCTGTTCAGGCCTTGCTTTCATTTTCAGGTGTACTGTATGGATAGAGCAAAGAAACTGCAGAATTGAAAAACATGCTCAGATTTACGTCACTTTACTACAGGAAAATAATAATAAAAAAGAAATGTAACAAACAACCAGAAAAGTATGAACTTCCCCCTTAAGCTTCAGTTTTGCATATTGTCTAAGCCAAATCTATTGAACACAGACCACTTCCTAAATGTTAGGAAAATGAACAATGAATCTAACAATGAAAACTCTGCTTTTAAAAAGACAATTGTAATACTGGCAAAGCTTTTGTGGTATTAAACGTTAAGATTACAACAACACGCATCAGGCAAAAAGAAATACCATAAACAAAAACGTGACAGATAGTATCCTTACTTGCAGAATGCCTGTTTCTTACACAGCAAGATTCCTGTTTTGTAATTTAGTTTGAATAAAAACTAGAGGAGTATTTGATACGAGAAATTTGTTTAAGTAGTTAGGAAAATTAACATGCCCAGAGCCTACTGAATTTAAAGAACAGCAAACAAATAAATCAAATAAATTCCAAAAAATCTGAAACTAACTTAATGTATATATCTATACTGTTCATCCTTAGAAATTATATTTGAAAGTCAGATAGAACTCAAATTTCAAAATATAACTTTTCTCAGAGAATAATTCGATACTCGAAGGTTGGACTAGAGGATCTCTAGAGGTCCCTTAAATATTCTGTGATTCTGTGATACTTCAGAATACTCACTACAAATATCCATACTAATGTGAGATAGCCCAAGAACTTCTTGATAAGTCTTCATGTTAAATATTTCTTTAATATAATATGAAATCAAAGACATCTAAGCAAAATTAAGTGAACAACATGCCTTCTTCCCACTTCATGGGTTTTATATTTACAACTTCTTTTGTCTATGTACTCATTACTAAAATTCCTTCCACCAAAAGACCATCGTTATAGCTCTCACAATAGCTCAAATTTTTGACCATTTTGTCAGAAAAGCTAAAACAATTCAACATTTTATCACTTGTCACATATTTAAAATAAAATATATTGCCTTTCCTTTTAGGTTCTCAACACTTCAAGATAGGATACGTACTTGCAAATTCTAGTAATTTAGAAATGTCACCAAGCTAAAAGACTTTTGTATTGGTTTTCTTCCTCAGGAGGAATGGAAAGTGAATTTACATAACTGACATTAATAAAGGAAGAAGAAAGCTAACAGAAGAGTAGATTAAAAAATAAAAAAATGCAATCAAAATTAAAAAATATATAGAAAAGCAGCATAATGTATTTACACCAATAAGAAAGTGTTATCACTTCCAGAAGCAGAAATATGACATTCAAAATCAACTTGGAAAATAATTTGAAAAAATGAAAGGTCCTTCAAAGAAGGGCTTTTTCAGTTCAGCACAAAGGTAAACACTTTTATTTACCATTATGAATGTTACTTTCATTGCATTCATATCCTACTGTTCAAAGGCTAAGGCTTTGAGTGTTCTTTAAA
Source organism: Nothoprocta pentlandii (assembly GCA_013398315.1). NCBI lineage: Eukaryota > Metazoa > Chordata > Aves > Tinamiformes > Tinamidae > Nothoprocta > Nothoprocta pentlandii. The sequence goes on along the minus strand of VZSG01000271.1, from coordinate 324,038 downwards.
AAAAAAAAAAAAGTCTAGCTTTTAAAAAATTTTTCTACATGGAAAGCCTCTTTTCACAAATATTTCAAAGGTTGTTTATGTCCATCTGTATATTTACAGTATTTCATGTTATGTACAACATGAGGGGTAAAGTTACAAAATTATGACTTCATAACCATTTCCCATGTCTTCCATCATTTGGAGCATGCATGAAAACAGAGCGAGACAAGTCCACAATCCAAAAAAAAAAACCTTCTTAAAATAAACCTATGCTTATGTGAAAAAGTCCTTTTTCAAAGTAGTAAACAAGACATTCCGCCTTACTTTTTAAAATAAAAGCATGCAAACAGTACCTATATACGTTTTTTCCTTCAGTATCCCTGGTCTGCAGGCAATAAATATTTTACAAGGGAAACAACAATAATTTTAAGATTAAAGTCTTTAACACAGTGCTTTCTAAAGTGACATAACCATAGGCTGCTGATAGTGAAAGACAAGTCTCCAGTGCTGGAAGGAGGCTGAAATATTTCTGCATCCCTGTACTTCACTTCTTGAGAACAGGATACTAGACTAGATGCCAGGAAATAACCTGCACTAAATTACTGTGCTATTATAGGCAAATGGCCTTCTTTTTGTGAGATCTGAGTTTTCTATCTTTAAGATGATAGTAAAGCACTTTGAAGGCTAGGGGAAGGGGTGATGGAAAAGTAGGGGATAAATTGGAAACAGTAACAAGTTACAGCAGATGAGAACTATCTTCCTCTCTTTTCAGCAATATTTTCTTTTTAAAAGTTGTGAGAGTGGTAAGGGGGAAGAATAAAATAAGAATTATGAGAACCCTTCTTATATATGTAGGGATATCAGAAGAATCAAAAATCTCATTACTATTTCCCTTGCGTTTCCTACATGAACATTTATATGCATAAGAAATATTAACAAAAACCGAAGACTGCAACAAAGTCAAACAGTGTGTTCTTCAGGTAAAAGAGTTAACTGAAATAATGCCCTAGTACAGACAAGAAAAGCCTTTTTTAAGATATAGGCCAAATTCCTGTAACAGAAAGCAGCACGAGGGTTTCCTAACACAAAATTAAGAGCTAACAGACAGTGAGGCTGAGAGCAAGAGAAGACTTCACTGTTAAGATGAAAGAACAGATAGGGCCAACCTAATAGCCTTTGGACTACACCCTTCAATGAATAATTAAAATACCATCTAGTTATGATCTCAGCTTCCGAAAATGCAGGGTTTTACCTATAACAAGCATATAATAGTAACATTATGCCATGCAAAAATAAATACACTTAAATAGGAGTTTTCAGTGCATGGCCAGCACCTCATAAAATAAATAGGCATTTTTAGTTAAATTTCTTTCCATGCAATATATTTCTTCTATTTAAGGAAAGAAAAAAGCCCAGAAACAGTACTTAGTATTACCTCTTACTCTGGTTACATTTCAAAAATGAATGTCAGGCAACAGATCAATATTTTATGCAGCACTATTCTTTTAATTATTAATAAAAGAGGAAAGGGCTGCAAGTAAATTTAGTCAGTGAGCAGAATACAGATCTACAGAACAGGGTCATGAAATGAAGAAAGAAAATTTAATTACATGTATTGTCACAGATATTTAATTTTAATTACCTGCAAATATCAGAAAATTGAATAGGAAAAAATTAAATACCTCTGTGTCAAAAATTAGTATCAATGTTCTTACATTGTTCTTTAGAACCTGCTAATTACTTTGGCTCCTCTTTTTTTTTTTTTTTTTAAATATGTTGCAAGATACTAAGTGTTTCCTCAGAAAAGGAGCAGAATCAGCTCCCGAGAACCCCAATGGGGGATGAATGTGTATGTACTGAAAGGCTAAAAGAGTGGCAGAGGGAAATTAAATTACAAGGTTATTTGACAGCTACATCATTCATAGTTAAAAATATTTAACTCCAGTTTTAATTCCAGTAACTTTATTACAAGGTCTTAGCCCATAAGAAACCTGCTCTTGTAATGTTCTAGCAGCACGATGTTAACACATAGACATATATGCACACATATAAAACACAAGTATTTAAGAAATGGCAAATTAATAAATTAAAAATAAAGAATACTTCTATCTAATATTCAAGAAGGAAATGGCATATGTTTGAGATTTGCTGAACTAGTCAGGACCAAGTCACAATGAAAATGCTGTGAGGAAATAAACACATACTTATGTCCAGAAGTCAAAGTAACCCTGTGTCACTGAAATAAATCTAGATACCAGAAGTTCAGTATCCTGTTGATTGCTCAGATGCTTGACTCCAGATAATTCCTAGTTCTCTATTATCCCATTCCATTCCAACTTGTTCTAGCATAAAACACCACTCTGATCTTTAGGGTCCAAGACACTTTCTTCAATGCTATAATAATAAAACAGGTGCAACCTGAACACATTCAAAACATTTTGGAATGACAAACGAGATTTCAACCTTTTAGCCAAAGCCACGTTTTTACTTTTCTTCGTCTCTGAATTCATTATACAGCACATGGTATGAGCTACTTATTCAACAACAAAAAAGCAGATGGCTTGCAACACTGGTTATATGATCTATAAGCACCAGCATTAACATGGAAAACAGCTCTGCTCTAAGATCTTCAAGATTTCTACATCTACCGTTCTCTGGGCTCTCTTTGGAGATTTTTAGTAAAATTGAAGGTATCACATCGATCTATATCACAAGTGTTTCCAGTACAAATCAGTGGACACAAGATATTTCCCTTTCAGTAGAATCATGGCTGAACACACACCCCTTTTGGGGACCTACATTCTTACAATTTCCCCGCTTCAACTGTGCAAGTGGATTCACAAATGCAAAGCAGCAGAGCTACAAACCCACAGACTCTAGTCAAGTAACTCATGGCAAAAAAAAAAAAAGCACATTTCCTTGAGACTGGAGCAGGAGGCACAACCATCGCTAATGCTCTGGAATTGGCAACTGAACTGTTGCCTCTGGCTCTCGCTACCCTTCTGTTCACCTGCCCCACAGACATTCCTGGGCAGTCAGTGAGCAGTGGATAATAAAGAGAAAGGCACAACTGTTTCATATATATTTCATTGCACTGTCTTCCCATTTTAACCTAACAGTTTGGCCACGTTTCTCAGAAGCTGAGGATAAGGCAGTTTACTCCATGACTTATGAAAGCTCTCTATCATTGACTGAAATTCGAGACAGCATCAATTTGTGATATCAGAAACTTCTGGGACTTTTGTCATTAGGACAGTAGGCATACTACCTCTAATTAACCAGTTTAAGAGGACAAGGTCATAGCTTCCTGTAAGCAATAAATAACACTGTTTGCAAACCTCTTCCGCACATTGTAGACAATTGTACTGAAGAACTGAATGGGTTTGGGGAGCACTAGGCTATGTTATCAAGAAGTACTTTTGAAAATCTACTTATAAGGATTAAAAATTGAAGCATGCTTAGTGGACTGTGCTCATCTTACACATGGAATGAGTCAAGGGTCTTGATTTTTCCACAAACTAGCCAAACACCAGAGAAGGAATGACGAACTTTGCCAGAATAAGTCCTTTTATAAACTCATTGCTGAAGAACATTTGTGTGTTAGCTTGGAACTCTGCAGCTCATCACTGCAAAGAGTATAGTAAGCAAACTGCCCTGAAGGTCCCGGCTTAAATCCATTATGTTTACTTGTAAAAGTGCAACTTTTTAAAAGCTAAGTTTTATGACCAAACATTTACAAAGCACTTTTCATCACAGGATTCCTAAAACTACACATGAGTAATTGTAAAACTACAACAGCAAGAACTTTTTTTAAGGTAACACTTTTCTTCTGGTTCATTTAAAAACTCATTTCAAGACTATGGAAGTTGTGTAATACCAAATACTTAAAGGAATACCTAATTGAAACTATAGGTTAATTTAGTTTAAGAAGAGATTCAGTTACTATAGGAAGAATTGGGCTAGAATACTTAACAGCCCATGACAAGACTGCATAAAAACCCTATTGCACACTTTCCTTCTTCCTAAGATGAAGTTGTACACACTTCAGCAAGGCAGCAGTCTCCCATTTGCAGGGGAACTTGGTTCAAACTCCAATTTCGCTGCCATTTGTGAGACATCCCCCAAGCACTGTGCACACACAGCACTGAGGGCGTGGAGCAACCACCAAGCCCTGACAAGCCCCTATTGCTCCACCACTTGCCACCCACAACGCAGGTCTTCTCTCAGGTACTCCCACTCTGGCTCCTGGCAGCAACAGGGTGACAGCCTCGTGCAGGCCCCCAGCACTCTCAGGCTGCCACACTCCCAATTTGCACACAGGACAGAGGCCCTTGTGTATTTCTGCCAGGGCATTCTGGAGCTCACCCCAGTATCCTCACACCATATAATCCCAGGGAAGGAAGCCAGAGGTGGATCTGAAGGAAATAAAAAGACTTCAAACATGGTAATAAAGTTATACCTAAAGCAAATTAGGCCTGAGAGTAACTAAGGAAAAGGAGGTAATATGAGCAACTTGAGGAGTTGAGGCAAGAGACAGTGGGGAAAACATACCTGAGGAGATGAAGCAGGTCTCTGGTGCAGGGAGACAGTATTTAAAAAGGTAAAATTAAAAGTCATCCTACAGTTAGCATAAGCCAGCCCATATGTTCCCAGCAATAATGAAACAACAAAGTAGGCTTCTGATTCCTGCTATTGGCAGCTTTCTTTCAGCTTGGTTAATGACCTTGGCTAGTACTGTGGCTCCAGCGCACTCTTAATAACTATTTCAAGGGAAATTGTCTCTCTCAATTTAGTCAAGCAACTTAGCACCAACACAAGAAGAAAAATTCTGTAAAGGTCTTAGAGGATCAACACACATTGAATAAAAAGCCAACTAGATCATTTTCCATTAGAAAACTTTGTATTTTCCATGGCATTTCTAAGAGACTTTTTTCCCCCATCTAAATAGGAACAAAAAGACTAATCATTTTGCAAAGGCTGAAGCACACATGGCACTGTACAGTCTGTGATGAGGAGGATTCTATAGATACATATATATATATATAGTATATATATACTATATATATACCTCTCTCTGATCTGAGAAAGATCAAGAATGTAAATCTCTCTGAATGGAATTACGATGCTCTTCTGATCAAGCAGGAAAGTCACCTACCTACTTGTGGAAGTTTCTCATTTTAACAGTATCATATATTCTTATCTACCAAAATAAACATTATTTAGGAAAAGTGTGCAATGAGGAAATACACTATCGCCTAGTTTATGTTTTCTTTGAAATAGTTTATACTAAGCATACAGAAGGATGAAAAGAACAGATAGAAGCTGCAGCTAAATTAATGAAATAGCAGAAGTATTACTGTTCAGAAAGCACCTCAACTAAAATAAATAAGTCCATACACTGAAGAAACAAAATATGTGCACAATAGTATCAGCAGTGAAGGATATGAAGGACCTTACTCCTGCAGTATTACTTGTTTTAATATGGTGAAAAGGTGAAACCAGAATTCTTGGAAAAATGGTTTCTTTTGGTCTTTCTAGAACCTCATCTCCTGAGCTATACTAACCCCAGCTGCTACTTTATATTCCTGCTCTCCATGTCCACCTAGAGACCTATCAAGTTTCAAAGTCCCTGCGTCAACATCTTGTTGTCATTTTCTAACCTTTTTTGGTGAAGGAGCAGTGGAAGGTCAAGTGTTTTTTTTAGCCATCTGTTCTCCCTATGCCATGTATATCTCCTCATAAATGGAAGCAGTTCAACCCACGGTGCTCTGTGATTGCTTCATGCAATATACCAACTGCCTGACCATGCCAAGCAAGCCTGCTGTGCAAACCAGCTCCTCCTCCTCCTCTCTCAACTAATTGCCTCCACTGGGCCAAGTTAATGCAGTATTTTCTTGTATCACCTTTGCCAATCACAACAGCTGTTGCAAGAAAGCCTGCAGTGCAAACTCTGATGCTTGTGGTCTCTGCCTCAGTTGTGGCTATGCAAAACATCCTGGGATAATGTGCTTCTCTAAAGGGTGCCAGTTCACAGAGTACAAAACAATCAAAGTAATCATATTATCAGACTATAAAGTCACCTTAAACTATCCATCTCGTAGATGCAAGTTGCTGTTTTCCCAAGCTTGTCCTTTTCAATTTAGAAAAGTATCAGACAATCAGAAAGACTCCAGATACATATTAAACCAGCCTGCTTAAGTATTTATGCTAAAGTTAAATAATTTTAATAGGAAAAAAATGTATTTCCTCTAGATCTTTCTGCAAGTGCTGAACAGAAGGAACAAGCTTTGCCTACGATTAATTTCTACAACTCTTAACTGAAGATATACAAATTTTAATAACAATTTAAAACAAAATGAAAAAGGTTGTTTAAAAATCTGACATCTTTAAAATATCACTCCATCTTACAGTTTGTTTGATCCAAAACAGTGCAGCTGTGACGGAACTGCTCAATGCCAATGTCCAAGTTTGTCTCTTTGTAGTTTATCTTGCAATTATGAATGAATGGCCTCTAAATTGCTTTAAAAAAATCTATCTTTAAAATCTTGTGATCAAAAGCTCATACAATTATTTCTGTGAGGTTTTAATTGCAGACAGCATTTCTTTCTTCCTTCAGAAGTTACCCCTATAGAAATCATCTTCCCTTTTCCTCTTCTACTTCTTTAGATATTGACACCTCATTCTCTTTCGGAAACATAAAACTGCATTCCAAAGTTGCAAACATAATGATATTCTACTTATTTTGATCTTGCATAATTTCATTATCAATTCAGACTTCAAAAACATGAAATAAAACTTCATTCCAATAAAGATCTATTCACAAAATATTTGAACTCAAGGTATAAATCTACTTCTAGACCATCAGCGACAGTCTCGTTCTTTTCACGTTTCCAATTTTTGGCTACAGCTTTGACTATGTTCAGCAAGTGGAAGTTGTTAAAAGCCTATATAGGCAATTATCGCAATTGATTTCAAAACAAAATTCGAAAGCAGGAGGAACAACGTGCCCACAATTGATGGAGCTGAGTAGCTTACACCTGCAAAGCTCTCCCATGTTTCTCATCAAGACCAAAAATGCAAAGTAGGAAAAAGCCAGGAAGTCCAGCATTATAGCCCACTCTCTCAGTAAGAAGGAAGAAACACAGATAAGAGTCACAGGGTGAACAAATTTCATTTTACAGAGCGAACAAGATTTAAACTGCAAGAGCTCTGGGATGTGTTTTAAGGATCATCTTTTAAAACCTACACTGCTAGTTTCAATGAAAGAGTAGCTTGTTAGTCTTATCAGCTGTAGCGGATTGCACAAGTGGCTCTAGCTTATTTCTGCCCAAAATAACCTAACTCAGCTCACTACACAGTGGTTCAGGCAGGGCTTAACCCTACTCTGCTTGTCTCTGCAGTGCTCTGTACTCAGCTGATGTTCTTCCTAACAGCGTACATGTTGGCGAGCACTAACACTTGCAGTTGCAGCACTACAAGCAAAGCCCAACTCATACTCAAATCACAGTATGTAAACCTTTATATGTGATGGCAGACACTGGAGCCCCTTACTTCCCACTTGAATCCAGAGAAGTAACTTTGCTTTGCAGGAAGTTATATGTGCACTGGAGAACTCTACCAGTGACATTACAACAGCTGTACAATCAAACAGTTGAGAAACCTCTTCCAACTCTCCTCTGCAGATTTGTAGGTATCAGCTTATATATGAAGTTTTGAAAAAAATATTAGGTCAAGTAATTTAGTAATACCAATATATCTATCAGAATATCATATCTAACCTCCACAGGCTAAATAGCAGGTCAGTTTTGTGATGTCTTAAATTCTTGATTTCTTTATAAAGACACATAAAATGGCTACTACAGTACAAGCAGTGCAAGGCAGGCTTGAACTTTAGGCTACCATGCAGTCATATATTTTTATCCTTACTCCCACAGAGACACTTTCAGATTAACATTGCCACGTGCTCTTTAAAAAAACAGAAATTGTCCTTTTCAGAAAAAAAAAAACCCACAGTTGATCGCTCAGAATCATGGAATCAAAAGTGAACTGAAGAAGAGTAATAACTTTAAAGGGATTTTTTTAGAATACCAATTCTAAGCATGTAAAACATGACTACTCTCTGCCTGCCACCATATTGTTAGGATTATTCCATCATTAAAAAGCAATTGATAGGATTTAATGGAGAAGTACTAATCCTGTTCTTTCAGAAAAGAAATTTATTTAGACATCAGTGTTGGGACAGCCAACTGTCCACTTGCCCAAGATTTCCCTGGCAGAGTATCTTCTTTCCATTACAAATGGAAACAAAAGTTTCCAAAAAAACCCTTCTTGTACTTCACAGATTACAAGATACTAAGTTTAATGCAAAAGTTTGCTATCCTAGCAGGTCTGGGTTTAGTGTCAAATTAGTTAAGCATACGCATAAATAACGTTCAGATATGTTTATCTGTATTAAATGAGAATCTGATAAAACCAACATCTACTAAGACACTTTGTTTTGCTCAAGTCATTTAGAAATCATGCATTTAATCAGATGATAACCATTTCTCCAAAGCTGGAGAGGATCATGAGGGGAGAGGGAGAAAGTTACATAGGAATTTGTCTACATGTCCCAGAATCAAAGGTCCACCTAAATAATTTAATATGAAGTCAGTTAAAAATGATATTCCAATAAATTCCAATGATATTCCTCTGCTTATAAGCCCCATCATTAGCCCCAGCTAATACACCTAATAACTAAGTTTTTTTCCCTCCCCAACAGTTAAGAGCTCAAAGACCAAAATGTGGTATCTGGAAACAACCAGAATATTATTTGATATTCATGAATTCCATAATTGAGCAATCTGCATGCAGATACAGATTGCACAGAAATCAGAACGAGTGCAAACACAGATTATACTAGAAGCAGGGAGAGAAAGACTTACTTTGATTCTCATATACACAACCTGAAAAATAGTATGATTTTGCCCCATGCACAAAAAACACATCCATTCCAATCATCCTTCACATGCATATGGCTGGAAACGGATGAACCCTTGCTATCAAATTATTTTCCACAGGTGGTTAGGCTTTTTTTTTTTTTTTTAACTGCCTTATTAACGCTGCCTTATTAAAGGCTGATTCAAAAGTGTTCTGTGATAAGGAATACTAATACTATACATCCTTAAAATTTGAAATGCTGAGGACAACAAAACAAGTGCTGTAGGCTTGTAGTTTAGAAAAACACTATGAATATCGAGTTACACCAAATCGATAGTGTTTTGGGTCAGTTTCCAGTTCTGTTGTTACATGTAAAGCCTCAAGCTTACTTGTCTGAGTTTTGTCACTGTCAAATCACATGCCAGAGCTAAATTACCTGAATGTACTGCCTTCAGTCATGAGCTCCTTAAACTCAACTAGAATAGCAGGAGGAAAAATAAAAATGCAGTTCACCTTCCCCAACAAATCTTAGATCAGCACCGCTCAAGGATCCTGCCATGACACTGACTGTGATGCTCTCTGTAAAGAATGATCTACTAAATCGCTTAACACAGCTTTGCTGTTCAAAACAGGACACGCTCAGCTCCCCGCCATCAACAGCAGTATGAGGTGGGACTATTTTCTAACTATTCATCAGAACTGCCCCGGTGACAAACTTTTTAATTGTCATGTTATGAAAAAGGAATCTTTTGTTGCAGCTCTTAGACAAAAGGAGTTTTGAAACACTGGTGACCGTTCCACACATTCAGGTATCTTCTCTACAGCTAGAAGAATCTATGCATTTCCCTTCTCTGCACTAAATGCCTTTTATTTTTTCATGATGACAAGAATTTTATCTGTTCATTCGTACTGTTATTCAAGATGACCTGCATTTTTTCAGAAAGACCTTCATATTTGGAGACATTAAAACATTCAATTTGTGATTATAATACAGAAATAACTAAAAGTACCTAGTTGAAAGTGTGTTAGAAATAAAGAGGAAGAAATTTTATCACAAAGGACCTGACAATATGTGTGAGTTACAAAGGAGCTTTATAATGGAAAATGTTGGATTCGTTTTTCTGCTTTTCCCAAAAGCTTTGTCTTTTTTTAATACATGACAGAAAAAAAAAAATCTGATTTTTTTAGACTCCTGTTTAGCACAGAAATCATCAGTGGTATAAAAGAAGAAAGCATTTTTTTCTCAGATTTAGACATCTTAAAACCTGTACTGAGTAGAAAGTATATAAGTACCTGTCACATACGAGAAGCCCACCTTCACACAGCTCTCGTAAGAGCAGTTATGAGCAGTAGTATATCACTAAGGCTAACATGGCCCATTCTCTCTCTCTCTCTCTC
>VZSG01000271.1:303210-313577 GCA_013398315.1 Nothoprocta pentlandii | reverse complement strand
AAAAAAAAAAGAAAAGCAACGTGAACTAAAATCCTAGACACTTCAATATATCTGAGGATACATTTCAGCATTTTTAGACTCAGTTTGCTACTTTAAGGGCCTGCTGACCTTAAGATTATTTGACCAAGCTGACTAAGCGTATTTCATAATATTGTCAAAAAGTGAAGTTACTGGTACGTTCAAAAATTTTAAAGCATTTTTAATTGTAAATAAAATACTTTTCAAACTTCCTTTTAATATGCAGCAATAATTCTGTTAACTGTGGAGCATATAGAACTAGAGAACGACAACTGAAAGCCATTGCTACACGTTTAAAACATCCTGACTGTCAAGACTGAATTTATTATAGCACATCAGTATCAAAGTTGATCCTGTTAAAGATACAGACTTTATCCTATCAACTAGAATAGGCATGAGTCCCATTTGTCAGCAAGATTAATTTATTGCAACAGCAGGAAATACAAAACAGCAAATTTCTGAAATGAAACATGGTATTGACACAAAACATGAAAAGGAAAGAACTTCAGAAATAAACTGAAGGTCCCAATCTTATCATACAGACTCTTACACTGAGAGATAAGGCAAGCACATTTTCCACCTAGAAGTTTAAGACTAAATTTAAGATTACAGAAAAAATAAAGGGTTTGAGAATAAAAACTATACTGAAATAAAACAATTTTGAAGTCTATTTGTCACAGGTCTCTTATAAATTTTGGTCCTAAATTCAGGGTGTCAGAGACACCCTTTAGATTAATTAAACAAATGAGTGTGGCTTCTTGTACATTCAAAACAGTATACAACAGTTAAAAGTGAACAAATTATGCCCCATTCTCCTCAAAAAAGACTATCACCCTAAAATAGAGTAGAAAGAATGAGTTGATTTGTAATACCTGCATCGTTTGGACTCTGTTTTAGTTGAGAACCTCTGAAAGTTTTGCAGCCATGCTGGGCACTCCAATCAGAGGAATTTTCATATTAAATTGGAAGGGCATTTTTGTCACCAAGTATTTCGATTCATGTGGGGATTTTAAGGTGGCAGCCCCTCAGAAGGTCATCTCTTCCTCCTGCTACCAGCTAAAGTTCTCCCACTGTATATTGGCTAGTCTAATAATTGCAATAGCTGTGTTGACTCATGCCACGTATTAGATAAAGTGCCAGAAATCAAAGCACATTTAAAAAACATACATACCGTTGTCTAAATTCTATTCAGAAATACAAAGCTTTTTGTCCTATAGATAATCTTAAAAGTCACTGACATTTCCACTACAAAGCAGTAAAACAAGGTAGGGAGGCTTTTACAAAAATACAAATAGAAATTTTTGCATCTCGATAATACTTAAGACCATAAGAGAAAGCCAACTTCATACTTCATCTTAACATTCAATGTCATTAAAATTTTAAAACTAGAACAGAACCTCAGTACAGTAACACCACCATAACATGTCCTCTGTTACGTGTCAGAGCTTTAAGAGAAATTTAAAATTTTGTGAACAATTCTGAGCACACATCTATAAACACAGAAAAAGTTAAATACAAAGCTGGGACTGACATGAGTGAAGTCAAGAGAGTCAGGAAGACTTATCTGAAAAGAGGCACCAACATTTAATCAGACTAATGAATCCCATAGCAAGAGATACATTAGCTACAAGCAGAATATTAAGAGCCAAAAAAAAAGAGCAAACAGCTAATACTGCCAGTGAGCAAGAAAGACATTGTGTGCCAGGATGTTAAGTCAATCATCATTGTAATAAAGAAAGAAAATTGCAGAATTTTAGCACTTTCCTTTGGGGTATCTTTTATTCCTTCATAAATTCTGCACAAACAGATCCATCTTTTCTTAAGAGTCTTCTGAAAGAACCTAATTCCTTTCTGAAACTCTCACATTTCCATAAGTCATTTACATCAGAGTGTAAGCAAGCTTTCTACATTTTCTTTAAACGAGCTCTCCCGAAGCCTAGATCAAGCTTCCTCCCCCACTCTTTTGCTTCCAGGCTATCCTCACTAGCTAGATTGACTTTATATGCTACAGCAGAGTTTTGCAAGGGGCCTGGTATGAAAGTAGCAGCCCCACATGGAAAATGAACGAGGCTGATCATAAAACTTAAGTAAGTCTGGAAGGAACAAAGTTAATTTTATGATATACTGTGAGGTCTGCATTAGAGACTTGGTAGTTTTCAGAGCCTCAATGGACCTCTGTGGAATAATTATTAAATACTTTCTATCAAACTTCTACCTACAGATTCTTTCATTTATAAGACAAAAACATTGGGGATTTGTCAGTAATTTGGGGATTTTGTCACCAATTGATAATTCAAACCCTTCGGATTTTCAAAGGAAAAGAGTTTTAAGAAGGTTTTCAACAATGAACCATAATGTTGGCTCAATATACAAGTCTGATTAGGAACTTACTTTCTGTGCCTTCAGCTCCTTGCTACAATGAGAACTACATAAGTGAGAATTTGGATAGCTAGCAAATTAATTAAGAATCTGGATAATTAGAAGCATGTATTAAATATACACAGATGAACATAGATGTGCATACATAGACACGCACACACTAACTCATCTCTGGGTAATGACTACGGGTGGCTTTCCATCTTTCCTTTTAATTAAGAAAATTACATTCTGCCTACAGCTCCAAAGCAAAGATTATTATGAGTTTTTCTACCTAGATTACCAAAATTCTTTATTCAGATGCTGTTTTACAACAAGACTGTATATGTCATAAAACTAATCAAGTGAACTAACACCAGAAATGATATTCATAGGGCATCTCAAAACAGGTCCCTGACCAAGTTGCTTACATGTCATGGAAAAGTGGGTACAATTCTCTACAATAACCATAAAGAGCTGTAATTAAGAAGTGTAGTTCAAAAAAGAAGAATTAAATTATGTTTTAGTTGCATCAATGTGATCACACTTATCTGTCTGATCAAGAAATTTAAGTGAAAAGTTAATGTCTCTTGATCTTTTTACTATTCACTAAAATCTGATTAGAAGAAATTAGATTAAGATGTTAGATTAACAACTAAATTTAGATTAACATGTTAACAACTGACTATATAAAAGCAAGTTTGACAGTTGACAATACAGAACAAGAAACAGCTTCCACCATGGTAACAGGATTGAGCAGTATAGCTTTAAGCATTTAAGAGTGAGATCCAAAAGACAAGACTGCCAGCCAGCTCTTTCAGTTATGTAGTTCTGAAAGGAGCTCCTCTTAAAAATATTAAGAAATAACAGTAAACTAAGCTGAGTAAGTTAAAACCTAGAGGTCACTCATTCTGACAAACATCTTTCAAGAGAAATGGAAGAAGATGCTATCTTGAAGAAGAGACAGATGACAAAAATGGATTATTTTCTCAATCACCTCTTGTCATAATGCCCCTAGCAATCTGATGTGCTGAAAGCGTAACAGGGCAGGCACAGCTTGTAGTTAAATGCCACAAAGGAGTCATCACCCAAAGCGTAGCTCAAATTACTGCTCTTCCAGGAGTTGAAGTCCACTGCTGAGGACAAACCAATTGTCAACACAAAAAGAACGTTGCAAGATGCTCAAGTTTAAACTTTATAGTTTAAGGCTGGGTGAATCTCAGTGCTCCAAACACAGGAAGACTGACACAGAGAAGCAAAGTCCTTCAGGCCCTGAAAACAAACACCAGCTCTAGAAAGCAGGCAAAACCCTTGTGCTCGTTCCAGCTTTTGAAGAGATTACCTCTTACAAGTATCCATGAAGAGAAACTATAGTCCACAGCAAAGACATAAGAGAACACAAGCAAGAGGCAAGGCAAGAAAAGCCACCTAAACCAGTCTCTCAAGTTAATTTACAAGTAAGGGATACCAGTTAGTGAACAAACTCAAAAGCTGTCCCATAGAATAGTGGGCTAGAGTTTAGCTGATCTTATTTTTAAGCTGATAATCTGTTTAATTCTTCTTTAAGAAGAAAGTAAAAGCTGTAAAAGCATGGGAACAGTTTCTAGCTTGGGTAATAAAACTAGAAAGAATTCAGAAAGTTATAAAAAGATTTGAAAAGATTATTTAAAAATAATCAAGTTTCACTTTTATCTCTCCTTCTTCAATTAAATATCTTAACAGAAATGACTCAATTCTTTTGTTTTTCTAATTGAGGAGTACACTTGGGATAGAGAATAATTAGCTAAAATAATAAGAGATGAATGACTTCTATGGGCAAATTTAGTAAGACCTAATTAAAAGAGACTCCAGGAAAACACTTTCTCACCTAAAGGTAGGTCATATATCAGCAGTCGGGTGCATTGGTCCAAATAAATAAATAAATAAATAAAAATAAAAATAAAAAGAATTTGAAATGAATAAATGAATTTCATAAAATCTACTCATAAAATTCCAGGGAAATTGAAGCTTATAGAATTCATTCAAGTTTTATCTTTTTACCCATCCTTTTCTGAAAATCAAAATAACCGGACTGAAACTTGGGATTTATTTTGCCTCTCACTTGCAACAGTCTAATTTAATTGCTACACCACAGTTAAAATCCCAACAGCAATTCCCAGATCTGACATAAAATGGAGACTTCACTCTGTAAAGGAAATTATTTGCAGCTTAGACAGACAGCAGCTTGCTTGTGCATTAACTGCATTCAGCAGTATTCAATTTAAACTGCTCTAGCACCATGGTCAAGAAGAGTTCCTTTTTTAAAGTTTGCAAATTGCCAATTTTTTCAACCTTCGAATGGATACAGTCAGCTCTTCACTGACGAAAATAAAGTTCAGTAATGAAGAGATTTTTTCCATTATTAAAAATGAGAATATCGATACTTTTTCCATAAAGTGCCTTCTCTATGAGAGAATAAGGCACCTCTCCTAACCAATTACACCTGGGCAAATAATCCTCATCTCATGGAACTATTTCAGACAGAAAAAAATAAGTCTTGCTTATACCAGTTTTCAGTAATTTTATATCTGCTGAAAAACTGCCCCCTAAGCCCTACTATGCCAATATATGGGTAGAAATATCTTGGACACCATTACATCTGCAAGAAGCCAACAAGAGAGGACAAAGCACCACCTCTTATTTTGACCCCAAGTAAAACTGTTCCCTTTTCCATGGTTCCATAACAGACATTGACTTGAATTTAAACTTGTTTAGCCAGGAGATTTCAGCACTAGGTTCTTCACAACTTTACCCAGAGGACAACCAACACGAGAATTTGTACCATAACCAGGACTCAAAACAACACCGGCTTCACCATGCAAACCGCCTGCGCATATACACACATCTGCCCAAGAGATTTGGCAGCACTTGACAAAAAGCCACTTCCACAATCTTCAGTACAGAAAGTAACTACAAAAATGCAAGTAACAGGGCAGTTTAAATATACCTTCACATGTAAATAGACGTTCTGAATTTCCTAGACCACTAACACCACTCCCACTTTGAACTCAGATGCCAGAAAGCCCACCACACATCTTCCACCAGCTGCCAACCTAACTGTTAATCAAAAAAAAAAAAAAAAAAAAACACAAACCTCCATAGACCTCCCTTCCCATGAAATTCTGTAACGGAGACATTACATCCAGTACAGTATAGTTGTAAAAGAATGATGTCTGATGTGTTTACGTTATAAAGTCCCATCTCATTACAGGAAGAAAGTTTCTGAGTAGCAGCAATTGAATCACATGTAATTAAGCTATACTGTCAAATTTTACCAAAAGGTTTTCACATGGTAGAGCCCAAATATAAGGGAAAGTCTGATGCTTTCCTAAGTCTTAGACAATTCTACTTTCATCTTCCCTACTTGGGATACAAAACACTTATCCAGGGAAGAAAAAGCACATTTTGTTGCCCGTGTTCTAATGTCTGAGGTACAAAAGAGGAAATGTTTTCCATATAAATTTAAGTAGTTCTCAGTCTGTAAAGAGTTGATTCCTTAGGACATTAGATGCATTAAATCAACAAACCACAACTCAATATACCAATAGTATCAAATGATAAAATGAAAACATCACTATTTAAAAGTCAAGAGACTCCTTTTGGTCTAGTCAGAAACCAAGCATGTATTATACATGTTAAAAAACATGTATAAACAAAACAAACATGTAAAAACAAAGCAAAAAAAAAACAATATATATAACTTACCTGCTTGGGAAGACGGAAGAGAGAATTTTTGTAAAATATATCTTTAGCTTGACTCCATGTTCCATCGATGATGATCATCACAGATGGACTAGAAGGCATCAGTGCAATTTCTTCCAAGTTGGTTGCTTCAGCTCCAGGATACAAAATTAGAGTATTGGGATTTCTGCAAACTGTTGCTAATTCAGGATACCTTCAATGCACACACAGAAAAAGATAGTAATAATTAAATCCTTCCTTGACAAATAAAGATTTCCCAATATTCTAATCTACTAAATCCAGTTCATCCTCTCAATTTTATTTATGTTTCCATAAAAAGGTCCATCACTCAGCTGCCAATCTCTTTTCAAAACTTTGGCTAAAAGTCTTGGTTCTCCCATATCCCCTAACTTTGTGAGGATGGGAGAGCACATCCACATATGCAATCAGTGAAAATCTTAATGAAGTAAGACCTGTTTTACTTCCCCTGCTTTAATCACTGGAGATTAAGAACATCCTCTAATGTCTGCTGGAAATTAACATTTTTTGAAGTGTTTACCAAAACCTTAGTATAAATATTCAGTAGTAATTTTGTATTTTGGAACCTTGAATATGAAAAGACTATCAACAGCCTTTCTGATCCATAAGACATTTACGAAAATTATATCATCTCAAATTGGCTTAAGTTACTATTACTGTAGGTAATAGTATGTCTGTACATTTGTACAATAAAATGTCTGTACATTTGGCATGAAGCAGAAAAAACAGGTTTTTCTCTCTAAAGTGTTCACATATTGAATAAGTTACCCTAAGAATCAGTGGTAGGCACAGATATTCAGATCATAGTAGAAACTTCAAAAATCTCTCGGACAAGTCAGATAGCAAGGGAGAAACTGACAAAAAGAGTGACCTTATACTAACATATTACTTGTCGTGAACCAATTCCAGTAACACTAATTCACAGTTTTCAAAACTGCCTCAGTTCAGGATGGAGAAAATACAAAGCGAGGCTTGACTGAAGCACATGTGTCAGACTAAGAAATTAATTCTGCACAGTACTTCAGAGATTACAGAGACTGACTGCCTGGGGAAGAACGGTCTGGCCCTTTTGCACTCTGAGCTCAAATGGGAAGCCAGTACAGCTTAGTGATGCCCTGGCCTTCTTGCCTCCTTTAAGACAGGATCATTAAGAAGACCAAAAGTAGTCCTGATCATTAAGTTCCATTAGTGATTAGCAAGGCTCCTTATTTGATGTACTATCTTCAGCATATCTTCAAAGCAGTCACATGAAATACACCACATGCATCACCACATACATTTAAAAATAGCTAGGGAATCAAGGCAGTATATTTACTTTCAAAATGGACTAATGCGTGGGGGGGAAAAAAAGAGTTTAATACAATGAGATTTGCAATAGCCAGCACACCAGTAGACTGTCCATGCTATCGAACAAGAATCACAAAGGACTGGAATATGCACTGAGACCACAGAAGCAACATTTAAAGATACCAGTCCACAAAGGCAAACTCCTAATGCTACTGTGCTCTCAGTTTTGAGGCCCAGGGACCTGAGCATCTGCACTATTTCTCCATAATTCAAGCATCCCCTTTCTTCCCTTCCTTAGAGCAAAGAAAGAAAGTGGCTGAGAAGAAAGTAATGTTTAAATAATGGTTCTTGAGTTGACATATATTAGGTATACTTGAAGCCTCCATACTTCACTCTTACACTGTGGGCAGATGCAGTAACACAAGTAGATCAATGTTAAGTTTAGGCAGAATTTCAGTCCCAAGACCCAATTGAGTTCAAGACTTGTCTAGGACCACATGGAAGACATCCAAAATGGAAGAGGCATTGAATTCTGCATACTAATATTAGCCCAGAGCTTGTCGTCCAATATTTGACCATCCTCACTCTCCAAGAAAACAATCCAGATTGATCTGATTGAACACTATATTGTTCAATACTGTCAATGTTACTTACCAAAAAGAAAAAGAAAATTCAGTAACAAAGTTTACTTCCATAATAAACAATAAAAAAGGGTAAAAGTGTAAACGGAGATGAGAAGCTTGTAAAATACGTCTGGGATAACTTTCTACCAAGGACTATATGTAAACTTACCTGTACACAAGTTTCTTAATCTTAAGCCATCAATATTAATTTATTATCACGTCAGCTTAACCAGAAATTGTGCTATGAACAGTCATATAGTTTTTCCACTACAGGCTACCAAAAGACTCAACATTTAAGTCTATAACATTCCTAAGCTTTCATATTAGAGCTTTCAAATAATCAAGGTAATAGACAAATGAACAAAAAACCAACAATATTCACCATTGTGAATGAACAAAATGTGAATGAACAAAAAAACAACAATATACCCAGCACCACCATCTTGAGTGATGCTGGGTATATGCAGAGAGAGTTCTTTGCATAATAGAAGGTTCCTAAAATATACACACTGCTCAATCCCTTGCAGGCCATGGTGCCTTATCTTAACTGCACTGCAGGCCTGGGTTTTGCTGGTTTTCTCAGACTTTGCTTTCTGTTAAGTAGTTACCAACACACAGTACACTAGGCCTCGTGAATCACCACTATCAAGAACTTGCTTCCCTCCTCCAAACAGGTTTTATGTGAATCCTTTAGTTACATTTCATTAAAGCTGCATAAGAAGTGAGAAAGTCTCAGGGACCCTAGGTTTACAACATTGATAAAAAAAAAAAAAAAATAGGGTTCAGTGAAGCAGCATTTGAAAGGCTGTAGTATAGACAGCATAGAAATGTAGAGCATTTGAAAGTATGTAATAGTGACATGATAACAGCAAGAATAAACTTGCCTTGGAGAGATATTGTAATACAGTACATTTAACCATACATTACTATTCAAATTCTGCTATAGGGGAGAATATTCTCTACTAAAGTCAGATGTTTTAAAAGGAAACTATTTTAGCAACCAATTGTGATTTCACTGCAATGCTGAAATGCAGTTGTTGCTGCTCAGCTCCTTTGAACACCTGATCCACACACTATAAAGAATCTTTTTTTCTTTTATATGAGCTTTGATATGTGTGCTTAAGCTTACTGCAACACAAAGTAACAGATTATGAACTAGATTTCATCTTCACACAATTTTACCTCTAAAAGCAGGGGCATATAATCCTGCAATAAAAATACATTAAACAATGTCAATATTGATTTTTCCCCAAATACCACTAATTTATTCCATTGTTTAAGTACCAGAGTATTTCAAGACAAATAGTAGGCTCATTAAAAATACAGAAGACATTTTTATTAAGGTTGATGTTTGTATTCTTGACAACTCATGAAATATTAAACATACGCCAGCTCTGAAACCCTCCTCAGAGCCACAGCAGTAGCTCCTCACTCAGTGCTATGCCTGTGCATTTGCTTTTCATCTCTGCCACACAAAGATGGAGTTGAAAAACCCAGCACCAGACTTGCATATACGGGATGTCCAGCCCACCCTCACATTGTCTAGAAGAATCCCATTGACCAGTCGCAAAGCCCATAGACTGGATCAGTGAGTTAGGAAACAGATGTTCCTAATCCAAGAAGGACCATCCGAAACACAACTTCTTAGGAAGGCGCAATCTCCAAGTCTAGCAAATTGCTAAATTGCTGAGAGGAGAATTGGGAAAGTTTCCTTACAGGCTTAACCTCCTATAAACCACTCAGGCTCCACTGGGAGCCTGATTTTTATTGTAGGAAGGCTTTGGAGTTTTGTTTCTGTTTTATTTCAAAGTGCTGTTATTTAAGTTTGGATAGGTTTCAAAACACCTGTGGCCTAATGCTGTCAAACGTGGCAGGGCCAATGGCAGAGCGGCGCACATGGAGGAGCACAGTAGTTGGAGTAGCAGGGGAGGCAGAGCCAAGAGCAGCCCGGCTGGCAGGTGCTGCTGTAGACAGACCAAAGTTGCATCTTACTCACACAGAGCTTGTCCCAGAACACTCCACTGTGCTTTTACAGACTCTGCTGAGTCTACAGTATGTAAAAGGGATTTTTAATTTTACTTAACATTTTAATCCATACTGCCAGCATGTTCATAGCAGACTGCAGCAATAAAATCTTAAGGGGGTGCTGAAACTCTCCTTCTGAACAACTTGGACTTGACCTTTAAAAGATTTTACAACTCTGCCAGTCAGGGAAAAAAAGGGGTGGGAGAAGTTCCTGTATATGCAAATAAAATAAAATAAAATAAAATAAAATAAAATAAAATAAAATAAAATAAAATAAAATAAAATAAAATAAAATAAAAT
>VZSG01000271.1:281573-302545 GCA_013398315.1 Nothoprocta pentlandii | reverse complement strand
GACCATAATATGGTCCTGATTTCAGCTGGTGTGAGGTGAAAGGGTGTTGGGATCCTTAACAAGTGTGTGCAGTAAACTGCTGATGAAGGACAAAATGGCAGTAAACTGCTGATGCAGAACAAGTGGATACAGTAAACCGCTGAAGTAGCCAGACTGAACTAGGTCATGACGAAGAAATCCAGAAATGGGACTCTGAAGCAGAAACGAATCCGTGAGTTGGTCAATGATTGGATGCCAGCTCTGGAGACAAGTGACAAGATAGTGACGAGGGGAGAGCATGTAAAATCATGATTGGTCGGGAGCGCTGCTTACTGTATAAAGTGTACTAGAATCTGTAAGAAAGGGAGCTTGTTGATAACCCATATTGAGTGTCCGAGTCTTCCCGTGCTGCGACAAAAGGGCCTGGGAACTAACATGGCTTTGTTGTCTGTAAAGCATGATCTAGGTTTGCAAGTTAATGTAAAACAAAGAATAGGCAATATAATGGAAAACATGATTTAAGAGATATGGAAGACACCTGAGGGGAAGTAAAGAGACCTTAAATTCACATGTACTAGACATTAAGAAAAGAAAAAGGCAGAAATTGCCCAAGGTTAGAGTCAAAAAAAGCAGGGCCACCTTCCTTCTCTGAAACCTACATGATAAAGCAAGATCCAGATTGTCCCTTGTAGGTCTCCAAATAACAGCTGAAGGTAAAAAAAAAAAAAAAATCAACACATGATTAAGAGATGTAAACAGATAGGGAACCGGAAAAGAAACCCAGGCCTTACTACTTCCACAACATAAAGCAGCAGGATAAATTAAGATGATGATACACGGAATTAGAGAGAGACTCCCCCCCAGAGGAACACCTAATAACATCTTTCTGGGAAAATGATTTTAAAAATGTGTAGTGTGAAAATGACTGCTAGTGTAGAGTGACACTACCTCACGTGACATTATCTCGTGAGAAAGGAGACACTGCGCTATGTCACCTGACACGCTACATGTGTCATTTTCATGTGATACCTGACAACATGTGTCATTTTCCATCCAACATGACATGAGACACGCTATACATTGGTATATGACATGAAACGTGATGTTTCCATGCAGCAGGTCTTTCCTATGTAGTATGCGATATGCAACACATGTTGTTACACTACACTATGCTATTTTGTGTGGCCCACGGACAATTCTGTAGAGGGCTACACGTGGTATGGGAAATGTCATTTCCATGCACCACACGAAGTACATGTGGGCAAGCAACACGTAGTCAAGTGACGTATGTGGAAATGAGACACAGTGCACAGAGGCAAAACACATGGACGCAACACAGTTTCCCGTGACACTATTTCACATGACAAGTGGAAAAGGGTGACACTAATTCACATGACACTGGACGCACGTTGCACCGCTCCCAGGGGACGGGCCCTTTCCGCGCGGCCAGCACCCTTCCCGCACCACCCGCGTTGCTACCGCCTGAGACCTTTGTGTGTGACACCCGCTCCTGCCCCGTGACACGGCCAGAACTGCAGGACACACCTACAGCTTTAGGAAGAGCTGCAGAGTCACCACTTGAACGTGCAAGGATGCTGCAGCTGAAGACGGATTGAGCAGACTGGCTCCCCTCCCACTGCCCAGCATGGCAAGGATGGAACTGGGCATTCCTCCCCACTGCCTGAAATACAGGCAGCACTGTACCATATTGCGGCAGAGCAGAAGTGAGGAAGTCACATCCTCATGAAACAGGTATTTCATAATAGCATCTTGCTAAAAATCAAGACAGTGGAAGCTGCAAATTAGAAGAAAAGCCATCAAGTGTTTCAGACTATTTTATCAAGATTATGTTTACTGGAAGCCAGAAGTTTAGGCCGAAAGAGAACATGCACCATCAAAATAAAACTCAACATTGATTGCTGTTGAAGAATCTGGAAGAAACATCTCAGTAATATAGAGAGAATCAGAAAATACATATAAATACAGGTATCAGCAGTCCTGCTCACCTGTCTTCACTGAAACGGCGACCAATCAAAACTTTACATTTGTCTGGAGGGAGACAAGCTGCTAGCAGAGGAACCGTCCTTAGCACTCGGCTTTCCTGAAAAGAAAGCAAAAGGCTTATTTTCTGAATAAAAATCACAGATGGTATTTATGAATTCTTAATGTTTCCATTTACTTTTAAGTTTTTTGACTACATTGACAAAAAGTGATAAAAAATAAATCTGCAGGAAAGGACACCTGGTCCCGATGTAATCAGTTCATGCTGTTGTGACCAGTCCTAAGTTTAGTATGAGGTAACAGTACTAGCCTTAGCCTACCATCATCAGCATAAGTTAATTCAGTTAGACCACCTGTATCAGAAAAGCAATAACTTTAACAGATTAATATTAAAATTGGGCAAGAAAATAGTGTTCTCATTAATATAACAGATAAGATCCATATATAATTTGATTAAATATATATAATTAGGATTTCTCCAGATATTTAACACTGAAAATTATTTCAGATCTGGAAAGAGATGGAAAAAATAAATCTGAACAGATACTGTCCACTATGCTTTAGGGGTTCTGGCTTGAGCTATCAGTCTTGAACTATCAGGTTTAGAAAAGTACAGAATGATCTACATTTTACTACAGATCCCTCCAAAAGGCAGATGTTAAAACAAATGGGTATATGGGTTATCACACCTAACCATGCCACAGACCTGACAGAAGGTCATGACAGTAAGTTTGGAACAAAAAATAGGAAATATATACATCATATACACATTACGAAAGAAAAATAAGAGGAGTTAGGCCAAGTAATAGCAAACAACTCCTTCACCTTCCCATTATTCCTTATGGCATCTACTGGACTTGTATCTACTTCATTTTTAAGTTGCTCTCGGTATGAGTAATGGGACATTGACACTATTTAGGAAACATATATTTTGGCCTTTGACATGTTATGTTGAATCTCATCAAATTACTTCACAAGTCAAAAACAAAAGAATAATCAGTGTAAGGATCACACAAGGATGGAAGGTGAACAGTTTCCTACTGCTGTACAATAAGAAACTCCCATTTTTAGCAATACCTAGCATCTGCAAAAGTTTACCTGGAAGCCCTGTAGTCACATTAATTGAAGAGCGCATGAAACACTGCAACCAAATTCCTAAGAGTAGACACTGTAATAGGCTGTAGAATTAACGTAATAGCCTTTTAGATAGCCCTTCAGAGGGAAATAGAAATGAAGAGCACATTTTATGGAGAGTCTGCCTACTCATTCTAGTATCTTCCATTGTGATTAGAAAATGTAAACCAATTCAATACCTAGTTTTAGGTTCTTTGGTACATTTTTAAATCTCTTTTTTTTTTCCCCCCAGAAAGTATTTCAAGCATATATAATTAAGCACTTTTGAGATCAGAAAAACAAAAAATAATTTTTATTATTGAAGCACTTGCAAAAGCTGCTTTCTATTAATAGGAAATTAATGTTTTGCTGTTTAGGGACCAAATACTTCACGGTTTCTGCTTGCTTTTTCATCCAGACACTTTTTCATGTACATGTTGCTGAAGTTTCCTCAAGCAAGAACTGATGCTGCCTACTAACTGAACTACTGTGCAATGCTGGTACGTAAGCAGATAGATTAGAATGCAGGTGTCCCAGCTCCACATCTTTACTTGTGGGCCCAGCATCTCAGCAACTTTGTGCAACTGCTGTCCAGTTCCCCAAATCCTTGTAATCCACCATCATACCTGATTTTTAAGAGGTAAGAAAAGCAACTCTGCTACTAGTTAAATGAAAAAATGAGAGTCCATGAGATCTTCAGAATCATGAAAAAGGAAATAAAAGGATACAGGAAGTATATTAAGACGCTTCACCTACATCTGAAATCTTTCAACAATGAAAGTACCTTTAGCAGTTGACAGTGTAGATGAAGAAGCTGCTTTTGTGGTACACAATGTGCTCCTACTTTTATGGTACACAATGTGCTCCTCGGATAAAATACTCATAAAATGTACCACACTGAACTGCAGCTAAAGTCTCGGTTGCCTACACATGTAAGGTTACCACTAAGAATAATTCCTTAGTTCAAATATTAGGCACAACACTAGCAAGGAGAACTGCTGTATTTAAAACAGACTCTCCCTTGGACCCACTTGAAGCCTCCACGCCACACCAAACCAAGGGTCAAGACTTAAAAAGAATTACTGAGATGATTCCAGAAGGTAAAAGTGGTGGGAAAGAACTGTGGCTAAGTTTGAGAAATAAATTCAGCAATTCAGATGAACTAGCAAGGGTTCTAAGTGACAACTGACACAGCCTTACTCACCTCTGCTGGATGTTGGATTATATACAAGCAGGTGGAGACTTTCAGGGGATGCACTGGCAGGAATGGACACAAGCAGACCTTCTGTGGACGGCTACAAGGCAAAGGAGAGAGGAAGGAAGATAAAGTAATGATGGACAGAATGAACTCATTACAAATATAGCCCCTCGCAGCAGCCACATTTGTAACTTTGCACTTACAAAACAGCATGCTAAACCAACTGATATAATATTTTGTTTGCAAGATCACACATATTTTAAAAGTACAAAAATTTCAAAATTTAAAACTTTCTTTATTCAGATAAGAGTTTTGAAGAGAACACCACTTGAATACCTTCTGCAGCATTCCTTCTAAAGCCCTTTTACTGTCTTCAAGAAAACAAGATAGCAGCAGCCAAACCCAGGGAAACTTGTTACTGCATTTCACAACAAGTTAGTGTGAATTAACAATTGAACCAATACTTTAAAGAAGTATAAATACAGGAAGCCCCAGACTTGCTATATTTATGAGCAACTGCTTTATTTATTTAAAAATAATTATTTATTTAGTTCTTATGACTCCAACTATGGTGATAGAAAGCATGAGATCATAAACAAGAAGCTATTTCTTTGAAACAAAAAAGCTATTACAGGATTTTCTGTTTTAAGTTTAATGATGAAAACACAGAACAAACACAGATCTAGTTTTAGGTGCACTACACATTTGCTAAAATAAATAGTGGAAGAATAACATTTGAAAATAGCTTGGCAACTGGCAATTAGGCTGGAAGATCAAGAATAAGACAAAGGAAAAAAATAAGATTAAAGTCATATAAAGTGAAGCAATTACACCTACATGCATACATAAGTAACCTCACAGAAATCACTACAGCGACTTGCTCATTTTAATCAGAAACTGAAAAAAAAAAAGATGCATTTCCTTTATATTGATGCTATTACTAATGTTCACTGTGTAAAATCACACTCTGCCTGCGAAATTCTCTGGATTTAAAGAAAACAACATATTTTCAGCAGAATCCTAGGAACTCTGCATACAACTTTATCAACAGTCTTCCTAGTCTTTACCAACAAGTCTGTGCAGAGTGATCACCCTCACACCAGCATCACTGCACTAGACATCATTTACTGAGACAGAACCATAAGCCAGTCCCAGGTCAAGTCTATGGCCAGGCACAGGACCCTGCAGTGACCTGTCCACAGGAGCACACGGACAGCAGCACTACATGATCTCATTGATACCCAGACCGGGACGACTCTTCCCTAGAGCACCCTGAAGCAAAGTAGGACTTCCTACCAGTACGTGGAAGCACTGAAGACCACAGACAATAACTCAACACAGCCTGTTGGCTATCAGACTCCCTTGGTCCTGTCTACTGAGACAGGGCTTTGTTTTGAGATTACTCCTCTACTGAGTCCAGGCAAAGTTACCCAACAGCCTAAGTCCAAATCAGAGAGGCCAGGGAGCAGGGGAAAGAGTTGGTACTGGTCAAAATAAGTACTGGAAGAAAAAAAATACAAAACTCAAAGATGGAGTAACTGAACTAATTTAAGATGGAAATTCAAATACACATTTTCGATAAAATGTTCTAGTGTTGTGTATTTTCTTGTTGATATTCTGCATAACTCCTGTTGCATTAACTCACAGGCTGAGCCTAAATAGAAGCATTAAATTTCAGGAGTCAGTGAGGTGTTCCGGGGACCTTTTCCTGCAAGTTCACTGAAACCAACCTCACTTCTGGATCTGATTAGCCTAAACTTCTACAGCTCTCCAGCACTTTATCATTGCTTCTCTTCCATAAAAGTTCTCCTTACATGTAACTTATTTCAATAGCAGTTTCTGAAAGCAGTTTGTTAACCTGGAAGCAGCAAAAACAGAGCTGTTACCTCTGCTTTGAAAGTTAAATACAAGCTCACCACCTTTTGGATCAGCATATTTACTGACAACTCAGTTTTATATTAAGTGCAATTCTTTGGTTTCTCCTCATTATTACATAGTTACTCTCATTAATAAGTGAAGCTGTTGACATTTTCACCATTACGGCATTTTCTCCTGGGGAGAGATTGAGATATTTAAATCTACTGCATAAAACTATTTCAAAACAGTGGGCTGGTGACTTCCACCCAAAGAGCTGCATTGTTCACCAGCTTTTACAATCAGAGAGAAACAGTTTCCAATGATTTCTGACTGCAGGGTGTTTACTATAACAAAGTTGGCTAGATATAATTGTTTCAATTTCCCTTTTGTATATGCTTTTTGCCTTTTCAAGACTGTTTTATATTTTTCACAGGTAGCTTTTCTGAGCTTTGTTAAACTTATAAAAATAAAGAAAATTTCTTACTTTCTGGGTATTTTCAAGTAGTTACAGAATTAACCCTACCTATAATTTGATTTGTAGGGAGCAGAGCACAACTCATTACAAACAGCGCACTTTCAATATAATTTAATTGCTTACACATGTGTATATATATCATGCAACTTAAAGCACCCAATTAGGTACCTAATTACATTGAATATGTATTTTTACAATCCCATCCCGGGGGCACAAGAACTGAGTTCAGTACTTTCATTTTGGTATCTAATGGTTATTGTGCTCCTGAAAGCAGAAAGAAAAAAAAATAAACACATAACCACATATTTGAAACTTAAAAACCCTTAAATGAAACTTACCCTGTCAGCCTGCAAGAGCTAGGCAGAAAGCACTTCAGAACAAGAGAAGTTGTGTTCTACCACCACAAAAGTCATTTGTACTCTGAGAAAAGCCACCTAGGTAGAAAAGGCCTTTTGCATTTTGCTTTTGCTTTTAGTTTCTGGTGCACTCTTGCCCTCAACATGCAGCTGATGGTACAGAAGAGTAGGAGCAGCAATGCAGAACTTAATGACAAACACACTTCATTTCTGGAAATGGTAGTGATGTTCAGACTCCAGGAAGGATGAGGTTTCTGATGGTCAAAACTTTTCCAAAGTACGGATATTTAGAGCCAGGAGCCATAGTATTTGGAATATTAGTAGTAAAGTTCAGGGTGTGTGAGGAATAAGGATTTGAAGGGGATGATTTCTGTAGTTGTATCCACTTATATGTAATTTCTCTATAACACAAAGCTATCTAACACGTTTTTACCTGTTTCTCACCACAGCACTTCTAGTTTAAACTTATTTAAAAGCAACTTGCTACGCTGATAGGAGCAAAAATTATTCTATGTCTAGCAGAAGCATCACACATGCCTTCTATGCACAGAGGCATGCCACAGTTTTCCCTTCACTTTCTTCACATTCAATTAGGATGTTGGCCAATACACTTAGTGTATTTTCCCAGCAGAACAAAATCCAGATAAAGGATTGTGCCATACTGTGGTGTCAAGTTTAATGTGTCTAGTAGTTTCTGGGCAGAGATGCTCTAGAAGTGAAGATGCAGCAGCTTGGAAAACAGCTGTCTAATTGCAAAATTCTTGCCGAGAGCCTCTGTACGGATTTTCCCACAATACAGACCTCCTCACTTGCAACAAGGTAGAAGTTAAGCCTGAAGTAACACGGCTAGAAGGCTTCTCCAAGCAAGTACCAACCTGAGAATACAAATAACTATACTCTTATTTGGAAAACTAAGGGGAATTCAAGCATTTTATCCCAGAGTAAGTGAAATGCAACATTTTTGAGTCCAGCATCTCACATTTTTCTAAAGAAAGCTACCAATAAGTTAAATGTGCCACAACATATGTTCGAGAAACAATACTTGTTAATACTAAAATAAAAAAGGAATCTGATTTTGAACTACTAAGAACTGCAATAAAATTTTCATGAAATAGCTACTTCAAGTTAATTAGATTTCTCTTGTATTTAGGTCAAAGCACCATGGGATCCAAGGTCAAAACTCACCAGAGAAGTCTACAGAGAAAGAAAGCTACCACGTTGTTTGTTTTATACTAGCATTTTAATATATGCTTTGCATTCATACAAGTTCATTACATATATATATATATATATATATACACATACATGGAAGTAATGTTCAGGAGTTGTAAAGATTCACTGGAATAATGCACAAAGGTTTTAAAGATATCAACTTTTAAAATCTGGAATATTAGTTTTGTTGATTTTATATTAGGGAACACTCATTAAAAATAATGTTAAACTATTGTCCCCTAACGTTAACTGTTATTAACTTTTCTGTAGCTGCTACAGTTACAGAAAAGCCTAAAAATTATGAGTGGCAAAGCAACAAAACAGCAGATTACAAAGATTACAGTTAAGCATAGACAAAGCAGTGCACATGGGAGCAGAAGAAACAATTCTACGCCAACACCCAAACCCACAGACTCTAAGGTGAATGTTACCACTTAGTAGAGAGCCCTTATGATCAGCCCTTCCATGAGAACAGCAGATGAATGCCTGACAGTGCTCAGAAAGGCAAATCAGATATTAAGTGTTATAAGGAAAGGAAGAACAAACTAAGCATAACAGATGCGGGTGCCGCAGCACGAACCCCTGGCTTCTCCGCACCTTGCGCAGAGCGAGCACAAGGAGAGGCCGCAGAATCCAGTCCAAAACAAACGGAAGGAAGGAATTGCTCCGACCACAGGGGCCTCGCGGCTGATGCTGCAGATACAAGAACTTTACATACGTTCAAGGGAAGAAAAGGAAAAAGAAAAAAAAAAGGAATAGAAATTTATTGAATATATAAACACCACCACTGGATAAACAAAGCTACATATGGCTCAAAGTCCCCTGAGCTACAGGCAGTTTAAGAAACTGAGAAGCAGCAGCACATGCTTGCCCTATTCTTAGCTCCTCCTTAGGTAGATACTCTTGACTAAAATCTGTTTATGCTTGGACATGTCATGCTGAACACGATGGACCTCTGCTATGCTCCAGTATGGACATTTTTCCATTTTCACTCATCTCAATGCAATTTAAAATGAATGCCAATTGGCTAAAGATAAACGAGCTACAACTTTTCACTCCTTGTACTACAGCTGTAATTTTTTTTTTTTTTAAATATACTTCTGCATCTCCCTAAGCAAAAGCTTTGCAATTCCTTAGGACAGACTTCTGTAACGGACAGGTTTTGGTTGCCGTCTTAAAGATAAGGACATATATACTGTATTTCTGCTTTTTATCCTCAAAGACACGGGAATGCAAGCTGATACACCTGTAGCAACTTTTATGGATGATAAGAAGCCATTCTATTAAACAAAATCCTTTTTCTTTTCCTCTGTAAAGGGTAAAATATTAATTTCCCTATATTTGGTTAAGACCCATTTGGCAAATTCAGGGCAAGCTCAGCCAGGAAGAACATTTGGTTTTCCCAAAACACCTTGGCCACCAGCTGAACTAGAGACAGGCCTAAAGTTCATACCAGTTAGGCCTGCAGAGTAGATTTTAGGCATCTGAAGACTTGCCCATTGGGTAACCCGAACAGGTTTGAGTTAGATTTAAACTAGAAACTCCACAGGTGATAGACCAAACACAGGAGCTCTGCTGCAATGCTCTGGTAATCAAAACTCATTTGTGCTTTTAACTCTCTTTGTAAGAGACAAACTGCAGGCTGCAATACTGAAAAAAATGAGATGGATAAGTTATTTGGAGTTCTCTCTTTTGTTTTATGATAAAACAAGATGACTCAATTCAAGTCTCATCATTGCTTCAATTATCATGAGCTGCCCTTATTTCTCAGAGCAGGTAGTAAGCAGGTAACGCGACTGGGTTATTTTTAAGTCACCACAAGATGCCTGTGGGGCATCACCAGGTAAATATTTGTCAAATGGTTTCAGTACAAACCTCTTCACGTTATGCATTGTTCCCCTGAGGCACAGAAATAACAAAACATTGCCTGTGCCATATTTAAGATTTAATTGCAAAATTAATGGTTTAGTTATCTGCCCTGCCTGCATTACTATATTTAAAATGGCCATGACTATTCAAATCAATTAGCCTATAGAAGTCTAATTCTCGCAACAAGATCAATAATTAAAAGACTGTTAGCAGAAACATGATCCAGATTCATGCTCTTTTAGTTTCAATTTTCCAGGTGCAAATACACTTCCATTTAGAGGGGGGGGGGTTCAAAAAACATCTTTGAGAAGTTCTACAGCTCTCATCATTGCATGAACCTCTCTCTGTTTCAGCAGCACTTTTTACACCTCCACTCTCAACAGTCTTTACTCAAGCAAAATTGCCAACCCTGTGCCTAACATTGTTTCCTGAAGAAAAAAAATAAGTCTTATGAGATTAAGCTCTGCCTCCCCTGTCTTCCAATGCTCACCCTTTCCTCCAACCTCTTTCAAAAGACAAATTCTCTGGGTCAAGAGGTACAGAAATTTAATTTTTATGGATTTCATGAATGTCAAAAGGAACAGAGAGAAAAGACAGCTGGAAGTATTTGGAGAACAGGCAACAAACACTTCTATTCACCCAGTAACCACCACACCATAAATTTGCTACAGGAGAGGCAAATTGCTGTGTTTTTACTTCCCTCAGGAAGTTAAAATTAAGATAGGTGTACTTTTTCTTTTATACAGTGCTGCCAGTGAATTTAATGGTACATATCAGTTTCCTAAACAATTCATTCAAAGGGAGAAGTATCCAACAAAAATCACAGTAGAAGTCTTGTCATTTTGTATTTTAAATAAGAATATTAAAGGACTCCTAATTACATACTAATACACATGCATAATTACTAAAATGCAGCTTTCTAAGCTGATGAGTATACCTACAGATTACTCAACCTGCATTCCTGGACACCCCCCCCCAAAAAAAAAAAAAAGCAAATATTCATTCTCTTTCCCAAGCTCTTCAATCTGTTCATCAGCTCCAGAAACATAAAATCGTACAAGATTAACCACTTTCGCCATGAAAACATGCACATTAGAAGAATTCTATCCAAGCAGAAAAAGATTACAAGAGGGAAAAAAAAAATCATGTTAGCAGTCAACATACCACCAACCATTTTGTAAGTATGTGTAAAGACATTTCACTTGTATGTGTAAAGACGTTTTAAACTTACAGCATATATGGCTCCTATTGCCCTTTTTACCAGAAAGGCGCCCAGACACTTCAAGCTGGGTAACGCTGCAGCAAGTTAACTCAAGTGATCGTAAGTCTTACGCACTACTTCCAAGTCACACAAATGCCCCATCACAGTCCTGCAAGGTGTGTATTAACTTGGTATGTCTTTTTACATTTCGTAAGAAAAAGACTCTTTTCAGACATGTAGGAAACACATGTGAATGGCACTCTGAGGTGGAATGGCAGGGCTCACTAAGAACGTAGGTAAAATGCTGGTTCCTCCTCTCCACTCGCCCATTTACTGCTGGTTCTGGAGTACCAGGCACAAATAGGGAGAAATCTAGGAAGCATGGATTTACAGTAAAGTCAGGCAAGATCAATATACTTGGAGCTAGAAGTCATACAGTCCTATACATGTTCCAATACTGAGCTATCTAGTTCTGATGAAATCAGTAAAAACTGTAACATTACTTTTAAAGTTCATTAAAACATGATGGATGAGGTTACAGTTTTACATTAGAAGTTTTATAGCAGAAGATATTAAAGGCAGAACCATGGATTTTCATGGAGTTAATTCCAAGCTGACACAAACACAGATATGACCAACTACAGATAAATTATTATTTGAAGATGCATTTTTCCAGAGAAGTCTGATGGCTATTCCACAACTGAGACAACTGTACCTTTTCTTCAAGCTAAAATACAACACCAACATATCTAGCCTAGTAAAGGTATAAAGAGTCTTGAAACACAACCATACAGGTGTGACAGAAGAGGCACACAAAAGCAATGGCGCACTGCCCTGACCCAAACCAGAGACACCTGAGAAGAAATACAGAAGGTTTAAGCAGACAAGAACAGCACAGGGGGACAGGGCCACCTCTCTTTATCTAAGCATGGCAGGTCCTACTGGCAAACTGCTAGGTGATAACACCACAGGTCCTAGTAGATAGGATAGATGGAGATCAGACTCCCTCTGAACCAGCTCTCAGCAATTACTTTGCAGCAAAGTGCTCAGTGAGAAGACAGAACCTTACCCTTCCCTGCATCTTCCACTCTTCTCAGCAACATTGCTAATTCTCCCCACCAGAACCCAAAATGTTTTCCATCACCTTTCAATAAGGAAAATTATCAATTTCACAACTATTGCTGTCTTGTAAATTCAATTCTTAGGCCTCTTTTGTCTTGGGCAAAAGACATCAGTAGATCCATACAAACTGTAAGGCAGGTTAGTATCAAAAGCACTTTCCAAGCAGACTTGCAATTTTCAGCCTGGAGCAGAGACAACTGATGAAAGAGGAAGTCAAAAGACGCATGGAGAAGCTGAATAGGAAATACATTCCTCACCTATAAATGTGGGCTTTTTTCCTCATAAGTAGGAAAAAATAAGAGACACAGAATACAAGTAGGCATTAAATTCAGTGGAAATGACTATTAACAAACTGCACAGTTAAGCTGCAGATCCTATGATTATGGAAATATAATTCATAGCAGGAAATAAGTACCCAGCATGAGCTATTACAAAAGGATGATGAGTTTTTCGTTTAGAGAATCCCAGAACTACTACGGCAATGGGCCAGAAAGCCCCACTTCACAGCTGACCTGTTTTTTGCTAATCCCTGTGCAGCTCCTATTCTCTATTGCTCAGCCCTCCACCCTGGTCTGTGTCAAAAGTGCAAAATATCTCAAAAAGACAAACAACAAAGCTATTCTCAAGACAAGCGTAAAAGAAGTTTGTTAGTGCTGATTTTGATACACAACCATTAGAAATGATTGACAACGTCAATTCATTTCCTTTTCAGCAAAAAGCAATCAGTTTATAATGATTTTCAGTCAAAGCTGAGCTGGTCTGGATCTGAACTGTAGCAAAACATTTGAAAAGCATTACTTAGAGATTACAAAATGTCATTCTTCCTAGATTTAAGACCAAAACTGGACAAGAAAAAGCACCTCTCTAGAGATGAGGGATAGAAGCAGTAACTTATTTCATGACAGAAATGAGAAATGAGCTCAGAGTTCTGTCTAAGAAAAACATTCTCATCTTTTGCAAAATTAAATCATCTAACATGTTTCTTGAAAACATAAGTAAATAAATAAAAATTCATTTCCTGGAAAGAGGCAAAGAAATATCTAATTATCTGTATGTAGTAAGCAAAAAACCTTTCAAAGTATTTTGTTATTCATCCACCATTCTACACTTCCCTTTTATGTGCTTTTGAACTCTGTAAACAGCACAACAGAAAAATTAAAGGGTTTTTTCCCCCCCCTTTTTTTTTTTTTTTTTAATTGATGAGAAGCCTGTATCTACAAAATTAGCATTTCAGGGTGAAGTTTGGTTTTATGGAGAAATTTGTAACAGTACAGTGGCAAGCAATTACATTAGAAGCTTTTTAAATTAATTTGGATGCATATTCTGACTTGACATTACAGTAGAAGACAATGGGTACCAAAAAATTGTTGGACTTGTTAGTACAACATTTGTACAAAAGCTAAATGCAGAATATAAGTAGCCCTTATGGAGTATTGTTTTAGATATTTTCATGCTGAAGATATAAGAAAAAAGTCAACAAAAGTCAAAACACTTCATATAATATAGATGTGGACAAGATTTATGTTGGCTCTGTTAAGCACTCCCAGTTGTGTAACACAACTATTTCTCAAGACAAAATTTTTTAACAGATAAATTGCATCACAAAGAAAGGGCAAACAAAGAAGTCTGGGGCAAAAGCAGGTATTTGACTTTCAATCATGACTGCTTTACATATTAAGCCACAAAAACCATCCTATGTCACATAACTCAAAAGATAATATATGACACAAAAGCCAAGAACACGCTCTATCCACCCTGTATATTTTATTAGCACATAACATGAAAGCACATCTTGGCAGGTAGCTTTCCCTAGCAATACCTGAAATGAACAGATCAATTGGAAGACACTCAGCTATTTCAACTGCATACATTACAGCTGGCTATAGTTTCCACTACTACCCAATGGGAGTTAATAAAACAATAGGATTTAGCTTATACAGCAGTGGACTCATTACAGAGAGGCCAGGAATGCCAAAAACTAATGAGCCTGAGACTGTTGACATTTCGTGCATCTTGCATCTACAGTCTGGCAAGATAGCTGGCACTCTGACAAGCTTGATGCCAGACAATTAACAGAGCCTTGAATTTGCTGAACAAGGGGAGGCAGTAATGCCATTTGAACTGAGGCATTAATACTGAAACACTGAGGTTAAGGTGATAAACTGAAGTTTTCCCCTGCTAGCTTTATAATTTCTCATCTTTTTCTCAGAAGCTTAGAGGCTGCCATGAGCAAAGACCCCATCAAGTTCTGTAATCAGAAAAACGCCGTGGGAGATTCTCCAGGGAAAGGAATCAACAGATCCAGGCAGAAAAAATCCACCAATAAAGATTCAGTATCTTGGATACTTGATCCATTTGCATATATGCAGAGAAAATTCTGGTTAGTAGCACAATTTAAAAATAGAAGTACATTTTGAAGAGCATATAAAGTTTCTAAGTTAATACTTCTTCAGTCAAAGCTAAAGATATTTTGCAGCACTATAGAAATGCATTCATTTCAATGCTTGCTTCAAACTGAAAAGCTTTGTTTCCCCAAATGCTTGTATCTTTTTAATCTTTGGAATAAAAATTAGGAAATGAGAAACTGGCATTGGCATTATGAGAGAAATCTAAATCAAGCTGTTGTTTAAACTGAAACACAACTTATTTGAAAGACAAGTGTCTATATCTGATTATGGTATAAACTAATTCCAAGGCAGGAACACAGAGCAATCATAGATATAAAGAATCTTAAAGAGGATCCACTCTATTTGCATCTATAGCATTTCTTTAATTAATGTCACTCCACTGATTTTAACTGATGAGACACTGAATTTGAACTTTATATATACAAGATTTAATAAAATCTAGTTATAGAGTCTAACATATTTACCTGCCTATGGGATTATCCATCAAATAGTGAAAAAATATGACTCGGTTTAAAGTTCCTGCCTTTTGGACTTACCTACAACAAATGCATCTATGAAGGTCTACCTTACCCTGGTTAGAACTTTTCCCGTTACTCTATTCTCTTCCCAAAAACAGAAACATAGAAAGTTGAAAATGATCTTAAAGGAATGAGCTGGAGCAAGTCAGAAGACACTAAATAACAAAGCTGAAGAGAAAAATGGCTTTCACCCACACTCGTAACACAAGAAACCATTACAACACTTACTTTTAAAACATTACTAGGAACACAATTTTTTTTGCCTTATATGCAATCTGTGCTTTTGCTACGCATTGCTAGAGCCCCCCGGGTGCACATTAATCCCACGCAATGCCAGTGCCACCTACTGTTCCACTGCCTTACTCTCACCGCATTCATTTTCAGCAAGTTTATCATTTTACAGACAAAAAAAGGGTATTCCATATTAAGTTGTATTTGATACTGTGCACAGCACAATCATAAGCAACTAATATTCCTAACAGTATCTCAACTTCTATATTAGGTTAGCAATGAATAATAACTATGCAATGATAATTTGAAAATTTCATTGCATTTTTAATTATATTTTCATACAAATCAGTGCTAAGAACAGTATCTCCACACACAACAGGAATGTGGATATTTGAGCATATTAACATTATATTAGAGAAACATTAACATTAGAAAAATATTAGCAGATCTTAAGCAAAGCTTGCTTCCACCTCCAGTTTAACTGTCTTAAGCAAAAAGAGTCTTTTTCCAAAGTGATAACCCATCAAATAGAATTAAATAAGTAAAGGAATTACTTGTGCACACATGCAGACAACAGAAAGCATACAACATGGAGTCAACAGTCAAAAGCTGCTTTAGGAAGCCACATTTTAGGAAGACAGAGCAGAGGCAGAAGTCTCTAGAAGTTGAAGAGAAAATGCAACATATCAAAACCATGGTAGAATAAAAGGTTTTCTGTTCAATTTGACCAAGCACTTGGATTTGGTTTTAAGTTTTGCTTAATATGTGATTTTCTCTTTAAAAAGATTAAGGATTTCAAAACACTTACGTAAGGAGTACTTTTCAGGAATAAAAAACAAAATTAAAAAAAAAAGAGAGGAACACAAATCAATTTGCCACAAGGTTTTTCACACTCCTCTTGCCACGCTATTTTCTCACAAATGATTTTAGCACAATCTACCCAAAATTTAAACAATTCTGGAATGGGCAGCTCTTTGACATGAAGACTGCTGCCCTCTACCAAAAGTAAAAGCTCCAGTCTGATACAGTAGAAACTATGTTAATCGCTATGCCTTCAGAAATTACTAGGTACTTGGACACACAAAACAAATGTTTTGCAATATATGCTACTATTTCCATTGAAAAATAATGTTGTCCATCATCCTTCTAGTTTCCTTCAAAAGTGAACAAGCATCCCCACAGCAGCAATACCATCTCCATACAAAAAGGGCTTGTTACTCATCTAAACTCAATTACTTTTCAACTACTCCTGTCACTAACGCTGTTTATGTTACAACTGCACAAATGTTTGAAAATGGAATGTAGAATATCCATATGCCAGTGGTACAACCAGGAGGTTCAGTCCTGTTTTGCTGAAGTAGCAGTGTCTTTATGGCTCAACTGGCTTATAAAACATTAGGAAACTATAGTGCAAAGCTAACAGCAATCCAGAACCAAGACTAAGTTGATTCCTTGATGGCACCAGTGTTTCCTGATAATTCAGAAGAGCACCAAATACACCACATGGCTGTAGACTGATCATTGGTAGATAACTTTTCAACCTGTCAAGACTGTGTGACAACCTACTCCTTGGCCTGGAGTCCTGAGAAGTGGGGAGAGTAGTGGAAGCCCCCAAGTTCCAGCCTAAAAAGCCTCATTGCTCAGGACTCTTTAAGTATCATGGCCAGTCAGACCTTCTCCCCTTATCTTTCTCAATATGGCATCTGGGTAAGTTGGGGAGCACAGTCTCTTTTTACCATGGCAAAATACTAGCCATGGAAGTAAGCAGAGGAAAAGCCATCTGAAGAAAGAGAAGGACTACAAGCAGGTTAATTAGTAGCTTTCAGATACATTCAATGGTCCAAACAGCAACTGAAGTGGTGTAAAACTGGTCTACCATCTGAAAAAGTTATACTACCTTCAGAATTACATCATGCTCCTAAAAGTAGCTACACAGCTTTACATGTGGTTTTATTTTTTATTTAAAAAAACACTTCACTTTACAATAATCAATGCAAGAGTAAAAGCTTCTAACAGTCTCAGCTTCCAAGTCACAGCTTATGAAAGGCAATAGATTTTGCATTGCGGGTTTTACATCCACAGCCTTTTCTTGATCCAAAAATACAGACCAAGTATCAATAAAAATGACAAATGTTACCAAAAGTAACTTTTTATCTCCGCATAAGCAATAAACCCACACTTCAAATACTAGAAGAGTTAACTATGTAGAATTACCTTCCTTAACACAGTATTTTAAAGATCACCTATGGCACATAGATTGTATTTGTCACCAGCAAAATTACCATACCAAACACCTTTATAAAGAATATTACAGTTTAAAACAAGGAGATAAGAAAAGAGTTTAATTAAAAGCCCAGTCCTGCACCAAAGTCAAGAGTGAGCTCTGCCATTGTTTTTTTAATAAAAGCGGGCTGAGTGTCCACACTTTTCACCAGTACAACGTGTGCTTTAGCATAAAATGAATGTGGATTTATTTTATTTATTTACCTGGCAAATTTACTTAATAGGTACATATTCATGTTTACTAAAAGGACAATATCATACCATAATTTTCAATGAAACAATTACAGTTAGTAGAGCTTCATATGATAAATAACATGCATTAGGAAAGTCGTTAAATACATATACTTTTTAATCTCAACTAAAGTTGTCTTTACCTCATCACTTCTAGTACAGCTTTACACACCTTACTAAGCTAAAATTGCTATATTTTGTAACCATCCTGATTTTTAGATTTTAGCATTCAATAAGGCCAACTGCAGGCTAATTTTTAGGAAACTCTTTTGTTAATATAGCAAACACACAAATAGGAAAGGCCTCTATTGTAAGTGATAAAAGAACGGAGTTCTGTTCATTCAGAAAAAATAATTTGGGGAATTTTTATAATACTGCATAAAAAGGCAGTGTGCAAGCACATGAATGCTGTATTCCAGAGATTCTCCAATAGCTGCAAGCTGTCAAAGCGTACTGCAAAAATGCTACACTGCACTCTAGCGTTTTTCTTCTAAATGGCAGGCACTTCTGTTGAATATGCTTTCACTTTAAAATTTAACATTATATTTTTCACATAAATTTATTTGCTGTTTGTCAATTGTTGACTCTCTTTTGCCAAAATGAACGGATGTATCTTAAAATATCAAACTAGCTATTAAAACTAGCCATTACCAAACCAGCTGTCCAAAACTACTGGATAGATTTAAAGAGGCAAAGAATTGTTTAAAGCCAGTTCTTTCATTCCTTAAAGCAAATAAGCAAAATATACTAAAACTTGTTTTTACTGAGTAAACACATTACATACACACTACGTACCTAGAGATCAACTTCATTAAGTTATTCTAAAGCATTTTGGAGGATGCAGTGCCATGTTATTTAAGATATATATGCAGTAAAGCACAAATACTTTTAAATTCTGGACATGCCACATCAAACCCCAGAATAATACGGACTTATAAGTAAAGACTGTTCAAATCACTCTGCAGTCAGTACTGCTGATCAAACACCAAACTCTCCTTTGCTTAAAAATGTTAGGAGTCTAACACATAGATGAACCTTCTTACATAATTCAGAAACATTTGTCTGAGAATTCATTAAGTTTATCTGGCAAGCATGGTCATAAAATTCAACCAATATCACAGACATTGTCCACTTGAGTATATTAGTAAAATAATGCTACAAATAAAATAGGCCACAACAATATGATTTTAAATTGAAAAACAAAAAGCATTTCCTGTGTTGAGGCTACAAGTACTAGCCCAGTACAGAACAGCAGGCATATAAAATTAAAAAAGTAAAGGTTCATAACATAATTTATACCAGAAAAGATCTCTGTAGGCCATGTACACCAGCCTCCCATTCCAAGGGAAGTGAATTTCAAAGAGGGATCACGTTGCCCAGGACCTGGACTAATTCTAAAGACATCCAAGGAATTAAACTCTCCAATCTTAACAGGCAATACGTTCTAGCATTTAGCTGCTCTCCCTGGGAATATGTTTTATGTGCATTCAAAAAGAACTTCCCTCATTCCAACTTATGACTTACTTTTTGTCCTGCCTGCATAAGAATCTGGATCTGTAATTCTCCTTCATTGCAGGGAAAGACCAAAATTGGATGCACCCCTCCCTTCTCCAGACTGAAAAAAAACAGTTCCTGTAGCTTTTCCTCATACATGACGTACTCTAGCACCTCAGAATCACTACCATTTTTCTCCTCACCTGGTGTGGAAGGTCCAAGACAGGACACTATTCTTGGCACAGCCAAGGTGAGATGACCATTTCCCTCAGGCTCAGGACGCTTCTCTGCGCTCTCACCGGACGGCTCACATGGAGCTCCAGCCCGCTCTGCCACGGCCAAGCAGCTCCCTCAGCAGCTGGCTCTCCAGCCCTGTAAGGCTACCAGAGGCTGGTCAGTACCACACACTGGGCTTTCAGGTCATCTTTGTTGACTTTCATGAGGTTCCTGTGGACAAGACCGTTGGGCGACATCGCTCTGAATAGTAGCTCTCCCTTCCAGCTCCTCCTGCAAGGCTGGGAATGTGCTGGACACATCAATCCCTGAAAAAAAGACCTCTCCTAAGCAGCTGCCACATAATTGTGAACTGCTGACTCAAGCTACCACTTGAGCTCAGGGGTCCAGACAGTTCTTTGGTCACTTTGTAGCCTGTTCATCTAATCCATTTCCCTTTAGTTTAGCCAAACCAGGATACTGAAGAAAATTGTCACAAGCTCTAATATTCTTCTACTCAAATGAATCTAACCATCATGGTCTTAAAGCCTATAAACCTGGCTACATATCATTACATCCACTGAACAATCTGGCATATGCACATGAGCATGCTGTCTCGCCTCTTCCCTCTCCCTCTTCGCTTTTGCAGGTACACCATTTCACCATTGTTTTAGTACTGTCCTTGTTAGTACTGTCCTTTTTAGTACTGTCCTTGTTAAATTGTTTCCTCATCCCTCAAAAGCACTTCTTATTCTAGATTTGCAAACATGAGCAGATTACATTGAAAATTCCCACAAAAGGTGCCTTTTAAGGTGCTCCCGAAAGTTCAGCAGCATAAACACTACTTCATTCAAAGTCTCTAGATAATCAACTGTCAATTTTTTTGAAACTGTGTTTCAAAAAAATGCTGCAAAGAATTACATTGTCTATCATTAGCAAAAATTAAGGATGTCTCAAAATAGAAAGAAAATGAAGAAGGAAGATTAAACATCTTGCCTACTGAAGCCTTCATTGAGAACTTAATGAAAACGCACAGAAAATATCATCAGTATGTCAATGGTTTCTCATCAGGTAAGGAAAGATTGCATTCCGCTTTATAGAGAAACTAAGAAAATTTAAGCTATCTACTGTGTCAGATAAGCCATAGTACGGGGTTCCAAAGACTCTTTTCTTTTTTCTTTTTTTTCTTTTTTTTTTTTTTATATAGGTCC
>VZSG01000271.1:248717-272898 GCA_013398315.1 Nothoprocta pentlandii | reverse complement strand
CGCGTGGGGCCGCCCCCCGCGGGCGTTCCGCCAATCAGCGCGCGGGGGCCCTTCCGTGCCGCCTATGGGACGCCTCCGTTCCACCCAGGGGCGGGACCAGCTGCCCGCGGTTCAAAGGGCGCAGGCGGCAGCCGGACGGCGGCGCCGGGCAGGGAAGCACCGCGGGATGGGGAAGTGGTGGAATTGCCCGGAAAGTACCGTTATTCTGCGTGTCCCGTCGGCATCTGCACATAAATCGTTTATAGGCTTTGCGCTTGCTAAGTAAGAGCAACATGCGTTTCTTGCCGTCACTGCTCGTGCGCCCGGGAGAACGCCCTCTCCGAAGTTCATGTTCCCAGGTGTCCCGGGGATCCAGAGGGGCTCGCGGCAGCAGTTCCCCAGCAAGGGTGTCCGACCGGCGGTGCAGCTCCCCAGCGCCTCGTGCCAGGTTAAGGAATCAAGCGCAGCTTTCATTCCCAGGCCAGGCTCAGGCCTCAAAGGCCAGCATTTCATGTCGCGTGCTGTTGAGCTTAGGCAGCCTGTGGCAGAAGCCGCCGCCTCGCGCTGCCGCTGCGGCCGGGCCGGGCTCAGGGCCGCTGCAGGTCTTCCCCGCCGCCCCCGTGGCGGGCAGGCATTCCGGGAGTTGATGCAAACCCGGTACAATCGCCGTGACAAAGCCCGAGGTGCAGGCTCCACCTTGGGGTCCCACGGGAAGGGGGGGAAGGCTGGGCCCACCACGGACAAGCCGGGGTCCCGGCGCCGCAGCTCAGGGAGCCTGCGGGACCTTGCAGCTTCGCGTGGCACTGGAGCCCAGGCGGGAGCCCTCGAGGGGGAGCTGCCGACGCCGGGGCAAGAAAACCTGGAAGCCGGGAGCTGGAGGTAGCCGTGCGAGGCCCGTGCGTGACAGGGAACAACGGGCCGCATTTTGGTTGAGTCTCTCATCTTTCTGCTGCACTTCCTCAACAACTGAAAACAGTTGCTGTTTGTGCAGAAAAACATTGACACAGCACAACCTCGACAGGGAACATTCTGTGAAGAGAAACCTCAATACACACGTAGCAAGCTGTATGGTAGATGAGGGATTTCCAGGTTTAATTACGGCCTGCCATGAGCGGCACTGGTAGGTGCACAGGCAGCAAGAGGCACATGCGGGATAGGTGCAGGACGGCAAGGCTGGGAACAGGAGAGTTTGGGGGAAGGTTCTCAGTTTCTGTCCCACTCAGCCATGCACAGACCTGGTGTGCCAGCGCACTCGTTTCCTGAAGCCTTTTTGCACCAAAGGACGGGTTTAGCAGGGCCCGCGTGGTTGCTCAGGATAGGATAGATGCTCAGGATGCGTTGCTCGCAGCCCCAGCACCCACACCGGGCTGGCCCCGGGCACCGCCGCAGTTCCACATGTGCGGGACGTGCAAACGCTGTGGCGGCGGCTGCTGCTGCTGCTGCTGCTGCTGCTGCTGCACTGGCCGTACGTGAGGCGCAGCTTCAGGCTGCCGGTTCCTGTTTGCCCGCCTGCGCAGGGAAGGGCTGCACCTGCAAAAGTAAAAGTGAAAAGGAGCCGTGCAGAAGGGGGGGATGGGCGGTGGGGGAAGGACTGCGTAGTAAACAACAGTGTAAGAACCATGTACAATGTTGTTCCCTCATCTGTTCGTGTGTGTGTATATATATATTAAATATATAAATATTTTTTAAATCATTCCTCAGTATTTACGTCAGCTTCAGGTATTGCCAGATCTTTTTAAAGCATTTGGATTTGTCTGTCATTCAAGCTAACATACAAGCTACTTAAGTCATGGAAACTGGCTTAAACAAACAACAACAAAAAAACAGAACTCATTATAGGTATTTGTCACTATTGTGTGGTTTAAAATGTCCTTTACATAAAGTACAGCAGCAAGAAGCAAGAAAAACATCCTGTTTGTTGCTCATTCTTCATCTGCATTTCTTTCTGTTGACATAACTGAACTGGAACGTGTGCAAGCATGTCCAAAATGCTGTGCAGCAGTGATTCCTCCTTTACTCTGTCTCATGAAAACCCCTCTGCAGCCTGGACTGTTGCTTTTTAGCTTCTCTTTCCTACT
Source organism: Nothoprocta pentlandii (assembly GCA_013398315.1). Taxonomy (NCBI): domain Eukaryota; kingdom Metazoa; phylum Chordata; class Aves; order Tinamiformes; family Tinamidae; genus Nothoprocta; species Nothoprocta pentlandii. The sequence continues at coordinate 270,841 of VZSG01000271.1, read as the reverse complement.
GCATGTGCCAAGAGAGACAGAAAATGATTTTTAAGTGAGCAAATAGCTTCAAATAACTGTCCTATTCCAGCAGTCCCATACTAGCTCTCATATAAACACATTTTTCTTCCACCTGGATTACAACTACACAAATGAGCTGCTATGGAATAAGGGAGGATACGGCTCTGCCAGGTGACTGCTATATCCCCAAGCTGTCAGCGTGCGTGTTGTCACAGGCTGTAAATGTGAGGAAATGATTTTCCTCCCTGTTCCTTTCACCTACATTTTAAAAGGTGTACACCATAATCAGTGCTACCAGTAGAGCTGTAATTCTCCACTCAGTCTTTTACCACAAGCCCTTTTTTTGTGAAGCTGCATTGGAACTATTTCTACTACAATGTTATATAAGGGTTGTATAATAGTATAGTATGTTTGCATTTTGCTTTGCATTTCAAATATCTCTGACCTTAGCGACTTGTTAAGTGCCATCTTTAACACAGAAACATTTAGGAGCCTAGATATTGGCCCTCAAGCAATCTGCAGAGTTCTGCAAGTATCATTTACCACCTGAGAATACATTTTGCCTAATACAGCTATATCTGCAAAGTCCAAAGCCAGAACTGCAGAAATGCAGTTACACCTACAGATGTATTCTATTTTATTTGATAATGATGTCCTGTATATTGCTACAAACATACAATTGTTGAGGGGAAGGGGCTGGGAGGGGAGTTTAAAAAGAAAAAAAAAAACTCATGAAGTGGTAAAATACACATTTGAAAGCAAAATGTTATTATTAAAGAGATAGCTTTTGAGCTTTCTAATTATATTAATTACTTTAAATTATGGCAGTTAGGCAGAAAGGTTGTTTCTTTGAAGCAATTTAAGAAATTCTGCATCAGTCACATGGCTATTTATCATGTACCTGTGTTTTGCATTCAGGGCTCTGAATTCAGTGGGGTAATGCCAGTGGCTTTGTGCTCATCTGCACCCAAGATAGTCCCTTTTAATGGTGGGTTATCTGTCTGTTCTCCCAGACGGAGTTTTCAGCAAACATCCACGTTTTGAATTCTAGAAATAGAAAGGATATAGTAATTCGAATGAGAATGCTGCCCTTATTTCAACCCAGAAACTCTTAAGTATTGGCAGCATAGCAGCTGTTATGCAATAACCACTGCAGGCTGTCCCCAGCCACATCCCATGAAGCTCAAACAGGTATGCTGTTCAAGCCTAATGTACTTAGCAAACTTGAAATGTCACAGTACAATTCTCAGTGCCACACATCATTTGTAAATACGAGCCCTTACCGATGGTTTGACTTAGGCTGTTGACACATAATTCAGCCAAGACGCCCTGCTGACGAGAGCGATCATCATCTGCTGGGCAGGAAAAACTCCACCTCTTCATTGGGATCTGACAGGGCGTCTGCCCAGGGTTTATTATCCAAGCTCCCTGTCAGCCTAATCTGGCGTAAACTGGCACTGCTGCTGGGATGAAGATCCTGCCTCTCTTCAGCCCATCCCTGCCTCACCTTGCATAACGTTACAGATCAAATGATCACACAAACAGCCTGCAAGCTTCTTTTTTGTGTTATTTTCAGCATAATCACTCTTGTTTACCTTGTGGCCAGCCAGGTGTTAGTGCCAGCATAATTGTGGTGGACGGAGGCCTGAAAAAAAAAGAGGAAAAACTCTGTAATTTGGGAGATACCTATACTTGGCCTGGGTCAGATGATGCTTGTTCTCAGGTGGTAGGAGTCGAGGCTTGCCTGCAACAGCAAGATTTGCAACCCCCTTATTGTAGAATAAAAACAGGCCACTGCTGAGATGCTGTTTCCAGTCCTGTTTGCATCATTCTGAGCTCTGTTGCCAGTGAAGCAGTATGTCGCTGATGGGAATGTGAATGCTAGTGAAGGAGCTGCTTTTCTTGGATTGCACGGAGTGCTGCCACGTGTCCCGACTGCCACACTATGAGCACTGTGTGCGTGCAAACCCTGTGCAAAGCGCTACGAAAGTGCGTCCTTAAGGAAACTTGGTAATGCAGCCAAATATTTCCAGCTAAAAATCGCTATTTACAGCAGCCCTGCCAATGTTTTTGCCCAACTTTTCCCCAACTTACTCCTTTTGAGAACGGCCACTTGCATTTCCTGTTTTTCTGTTTCTGCAATCATGTTAATCTTTTTCACAAAATGGTGCTTTCTGAAGTGATATACCAGCCTGTGGCTTGTGCTAACACGTGGTCAGTGGATAAAATAGCACTCTGCTGCTGCTGGCATTTTGTGTAAGAGAACTTAATTTGGAAAAGGGCATTTTGTATTAAGTAATATTTCTATGATTCTAGATTTCTATCATTTCTAGCAAAACTCTATATTATTTGATTTTTAATTTAGCTTTCAATGGGTACATTTTAAGTGTAAGAGAACATAATTTGGAAAAATAAAATATTTTATTTGCAGACATCTGGTCATGAATCTGGTCACAACCTTTACGCTTGTAAAAAGTAACTAGGTTCTCAATTACTTTACTTTTTTTATATATTGCAGATAGATCTCACATTCTGTCTATTTAATGTGCACAGAATTCTGTAATGGTATTTTTATGAGGTCACATGCAAGAGTCATTTCCCTTTTGAAAAGGAAAGCTAGTTTCCTAAGACCAAACAGTTCAAATAAATGAAATAGCTAATACTGGTTGCTCATTTTTATTCACTTTTTTTGTTTGTATTAAAAAAGAAAAAGGTAGCAAATGTTGGTAAAATGTAAATACATATTCAAACGCAGTATTTTCAGTGCTAGTCTGCAAGTTTAGTAAGAACTGGTGACTGCATCCTGGTCTCACTCATGATACTGGGCTAGTAACAGGTAATACTCATAGTTAAGCCAACTCTTACGATCTGGTGCTCAGTACAGTGATAGCTGACTGATGGCCACCTGCTAATTTGAAAATTACTGCTTAAAAATAAGATGAAACTCCACACCACAGAGAGACATGGCTATAGCTTGGCTCATAGTCTTGGTATGTTGTATATACCGTTTAGGGGTTGTAAAATGCAATTGGAAGGATAAAAAGCAAATTAAAAACTAAACAAGTGTATTAACATGGCATTAAGTGACAGAGGCATTAAAATAAGCAGCAGATAGTTAAATAGCCTTTGAAATGGTACCTGCTAAAGCACGGTGCAAGGAGGAATCAGTACAATCTCCTCTTCACTGCTTTGTGTCCTTAATTCACTGCTAGCACAGTTCTTATTTTCAGTCCTTATTTTCAGTCCAGCAGAGACTCCTGTTCATTAGGCTGGGAATCACTAATGGAGAATTTGCCTTTATCAGCTTGTACTGCTGAAGCAGAGGTGGCAATTCACAGACAGAGCAAAGATTATGAGTGCACTGACTAAAAAATATTGGCCAAAACCCTTGACTGTTAGCTTTTATTAGAAGCCACGATGGTCAATATGCCGCTCAATCGTATGTTTACAGGGCATTTGAAGCCCTTCTCCCATTGATTTCAGATGCTCTGCATCTACAGACTCATTTCCAAGTCATAACAAAAACACTACCTAAGTATTTGTTTCGGAAGCCTGTGCTGGGAATCGGGCCAAACCTCTCGGTTACAGCATTTCTCATCAGTTGGTCTGTGCTGGCTCTGGTGTGGCCTGCTCCAGCGTCAGCAACGCTAAGTCCTTCCCCATGTGGCTCAAGGAGGCATCCATGACATGGAAACCAGTCCCTGTTTTTCACTTCCCTCCTGCAATAATACCTGCACTGCCCTTGGTCCTAACTAGCAAAGGAAGGATAAGAGTATAAACTGAACCTGCTATCAGGAACACATCTACCGCTGAGAGAGATGATTGGTGTGGGGTTTTTTTTTTGGCCACGAGAATGTATCTCCAAAAAAGGAAGTACCGCATTTTAAATTTAGAGTTTTTGGTCATTTGGAAAACATGACAATACAGAAGGGGTATGTTGAGGCAACTTTGCTCATGCCCATGTGCTTAGCAAGATCTTGCCATTGCTTAGGCTGGGAAATTTCACAGAACAAATGTATAATACATTCCACATTTCTGCTTTTCTGTTTCTTTAAGCACAAGCTCCTAGACAAACATAAACCAAATTTGAGCAAAAGCCTCTAATTACAGCAATAGCACAGGAGATTCAGCTGAAGTTTGTTATAGAGGACGTCTATATAGACGTCTGCAAAATGCGAGCATAACTCTTACACAGCTTCATCTCTAGACTGCTCATGAAAATCATTGACAGATGTGGAAGTGTGCAGCAGGCCAGAAAACTGAGCTCTGCCAACGTGACGTCTGTCTTGGATTCACGGGCCAAGACCTGCATGAGCAGCAGACAGAGTGGCCAGTCAATGTCGGTGCAGCCCCCTGTTCGTGTGTACATGACCCCCATTGCAGCAGCTTGCTCTGGTGACAACACAGATGCCAATAAAGGGTGTGAGAGGCAAATACTGAGGCAGGCCGCACCAGTTACTTTACAACTGTTAGTTTATCCCTTATATCAGGAGGAGAGGAAACAGTGTGCGGCACAGCAGGTATTTACAAGCCATGCAGTTCCATCAGGACACACTTGGAACAAGCCATGTGTGAGCACAGACAGCGCAGAGCCAGAGGGATCATCCTCTCTGCGCTAGTTCAGCAGAGCTGACAAGTGCGTGAGGAGAAAGGATGCAGGATGTCACCTGCTACGGGAGCTTTCCTGCGTGCTACCTGCTCCCTGTCTGTGTCCTGCACAGCAGATGGCCCAAACCCCCTCTTCTGAGGTATGCTTTCTAGTCCGTTCCATGTTGATACGCTACCTATCACAACATACCCTTAACTTGTAAGCTTTCTGATGTTTGAGCCTGAATTGTTACAGACATGGACAATTATGATCATTTTTAGACAAAACATGAGTAATTATACATGATGTGCCCCTCAGTTATCTGTGAAGAAACACCTGAGGTGGTTATGACTTGGTTTTTGCTTTGCTCCTGAACATTTTGCTTTCTATAAAAATACACATACTTTTACTTCCACATCAGGACAGTATTATTAATGGCACTAATTAAATGCACACAAGAAAACTTTCATTAAGTTCATGGATTTGTTTCCCCAACAAAGAGTTGCTTGCACAATAAGAAGTGCTGTCAGGCAAAACATGCCTTTTCCCCCACTAGTTACCAAATCAGAGAGAGTGAAAATAAGCTATTTAAGGAATTTTCCTGTTTTGCTGAGCATTCAGTTTCCTTTCAAACAGCTGAATTTCAATGCTCAGCCAGTTGCCAGCTCAATTATTTTTCTTAGACAGAGCTGAGTCTTTCCCCCCACCCTCCAGAGTTTTGTGTTTTCCGAAGAAGACTTTGAATGAAGCTGTGTAACCTGCATGTGCACTGTACTGTGCACTGTAAATGGTTGTGGCAATGCAGATTATGTTGTGCTACTGCAGCTCTGCCATCTGCTGCGATAGATAATGGAGTAGGCGTGATCAATTCTCAAAATATCAGCAGAACCCTTGACATAATGTAGACATAGTGGCCTCCGCACTGTCCCCATCCATATCCTCCCCACTCATCAACTCCAGCCCAGCCCAACCTCTGCCTTTCGACCAGAGCCCTTGGCCTTGAAACAAGACATGATGGGGCTTTTCTTAGAAGGATCTTGGTACTGTTCTGCCCAACGTTGTCCTTGCAAGAACAGCAGGCTCTGTGGAAGTTACGCAAGAAGAGCAGGCTCTGCGGAGGTTAAACAGACAGAGATTTTTCCAGCTCCTGGAATAACAACGGAGCCATTTCTAGATGGGCACCAAATGTGTTACCTCAGCAGCATCACACAGGTAGTTTTAGTTGTCAGGTACAGGAGGACAGAAAAGCAAGGAGTTATTTTATGTAGCACTGTATATGACAGGCCAGCAAAATCATTTTAAATACAACAGGGAAAGAGGAAGCAGAGGCATATGTAGTTACGGTGAGGTATCTTCCTGCTGCAGGAACACTAGATTTGTGAGCATAAGGCCACATATTTCTGCTTTGTAGTGTTGTCCGTTAAAAGGAAGAATGATCCTTATTGGGCAGACACTCCAGTAATAAGCATGTTAGTCAACGAATCAGGACCTGCCTCCTTGAAATAGAAGGAAATGGTGAATCTCAAAAAGACTATGAGCAAAATTTTCTTCCAAACCTTTTTATTGTTTCTTTTCTTTCTTTCCCTTCACTAGTCATTTGACTTAGTCTGAAAGACTACTATCTTGAACCAGCTTAAAAACACTATGCAACATACATTTTTTATGAGTAGGAGCAAATATTATTTTTCCTGCATATTGTTGCATCATGGATTTTTGATATTGCAAAGAATTTTTAAGAAATCAGGATGAGAAAGGAAGCAATAAATTTTACAGGCTGTAAGCCTGTAAGTTATTATCAATCAATAAATAATAACTGCATTCTTAGGAAAAGTTACTTTTGAAAAAAAGGCATATTTCACCTCAGACTGCAGAAGGAAAGAGAATCTCCCACATAATTTTTGACTGATACCTAAATAATGACTCAGACGCACTTCACCAAATCACAGAATCACATAACAGTTGAGGTTGGAAGGGACCCCTTGAGATCATCCAGTCTAACCCTCTGTTCCAGCAGGGACACCCAGAGCACGGGGCACAGGGCGGCATCCAGGTGGGTTTTGAAGACCTCCAGAGAAGGAGACTCCAAAACCTCCCTGGGCAGCCTGTGCCAGGGCTCTGTCACCCTCACAGGGAAGAAGTTCTTCCTCATAGGGAGATGAACTTCCTGTGCTCCAGCTTGTACTCATTGCCCCTTGTCCTGTCACTGGCCACCTCTGAGAAGAGTTTGGCTCCATCCTCCCTACATTTTCTCCTCAAGTATTTCTACTTACATGGATTCCATATATGATATCACACAGTAGATGAAATCAGAGATTGAAAATGTGGAAAAGACTTACAGAAAACAGACTAATATTTATAAAGTTATTTAGGTGTATTGCATGAATAAAAGACAACCAGCTAAAACAAAGGTAGAGAGGAAAAAAACACACAGCCACAGTAAGCAGGCTATCTCCCAGAGGAGGAACTTGAAAAACTGGAAAACTTTGCAGAAGAGAATCTAGGGGAAAAAATAAAAAAAAAAAAAATTAAGCTAAAGTGTGAATAATGTCTAGCACCTAAAAATGCTGCAGTAGCTGAAAGGAAAAGCAAACATTTTGCAATAATTTCTTATCAAGAGAAAAAGAAGTGAAAGAAAGCAAGTAGGAATCAAGATAAAAGAGTGATAAGAAGGCAGTGCAAAGAGCAATGAAGAACTAGATAGATAAAAAAGTTGAACAAAAAGCATAAATTATTTCACTAGTAAATTAATTCACTAGTCATGGAATTCATGTAAATTATAAATTCAACATTGATAATCAGGCAAACATTCCATCTTGTCAGATGTAACTACTGAGTAGAAATAGGGGAAAAAAGATAAAAAGGGCAAAAATGAGAGTTTATAGTACAAATTTAACTCACATTTGAGATTTCACATTCTTTAGTAGAAGCTAAAGTTCGGAATTGGTTTGTTTCATATTCTTACTAGGAAAAAAAGCTAAAATAAGCTTCTCACTTCCTCAGCTGTTTGCAGTTTATACATGGGAGAGGAATCCAGAAACATGAACAAATAAACTGGCATGGGTTCATCTGAAGCAGCAGAAATAATCTGGCTATTGAAGCTACGGAATGCCAAGGACTCCCCAGGGATTCTTTGCCCCAGAGGCATTGCGCCGGTCATGAGGCAGAAGCTCAGTGCAAGAAAAGTAAACATCCCTTTACACTAAAAGTAACAATTAAAAGATGAAGGCACTGTGGAATAGAGAAGGAATACAGAATCTATTAGTCCCAGGAAGTAAAGCAAAGAAGAGATTGTGAATCTGATGCTTTGGAGTAATTGAATACACAGCATTACTGACAGCATATTCTTTTCAGATACCAAATGGACAGAGACCCACAGGAAAGGAGGAATACTCTGAGGCCTCCCGTAATACAACAACTGGGAGGGCTTCCAGCTATTACGCTATGATTTGAGATGAGAGGATAAATAGGGAAATAAAAGACTGATAAGAGCCATCTGATAAAAGGGTTACTTTCAAACGTATTTCACAATTGAAAATGATAGACTGTTATAAGTCTATCTTCTTAGATTATCCACTCCTAGAAATAACAAGGAATAAACTCACAGAGATCAAGGTAAAAGCAGAGATATTGCAGGAGGGCGTTAAGGCCATCCTAGTGAGAGAGCCAGGGAACTCATACTTAGCCCCTAATATCACTTTAGTTCAGAGATATATGTCATCAATGGCTCATTACTTAAGGTAATAAAATAATGTAGATATTATAGCATGACATTACTATGTCCAAGAAAAATACAAGGAGGTCACATGATTAAAAAAAAAGTCAACAAAAGAAAACTATGTAGAGATAGACAAAAAAAATAAAGTATGAAACTTTAACACTAAGATAGAAACATCCTGACAAAGATGGTATTATAATACTATTTTGCTGAAATTGTATTATTAGATAATCTAAAAAACAAATCGCATTACAATAAACTTAAAATCTTACCACTGAGAAATCTACTAATATTTTATAGTAAGTTATTGAGATTTTAAGAAAAGAGTGGAGGATTTCAGGGTAAAAAGAGAAACATTCAGTTTCAGAAACAGTCAGATACCACCTACTGAACTATTAACTGGAAAGTGGAGTAAAAGAATAAATAGACCTCAGAAAGTTTAGTTTTTTACAAAGAATCCCAGTTTGGCTCTGCTGAATTTGAGAAGAGTGAAAATAGAGAAATGTTAATTGATACGGAATAGTAACCAGAAGTTGTTAACCAGGACAGCAAAAAGTATAATCTACCTTGATGAATTAAAAAAATATACATAGATGCATGTGTAGTTGTATATGAATATATATAGACATGTAACAATGCGAAGAGTAATAAAATGATTGAGATTCCAAGATGCTAGAACCTCAGGATGGTATTAGCATGTGCAGAAGCATGTCATGGGCTCAGACAGCTCTCGCTACAGAGGATAACACTCCAAAATTCTAAGATTTTGGAAGGCAATCTTTTAAGAATGACCTTCTCTTTTCTGTATTTTCAGTGGGGGATATAAAGAAGGAACATGTGGCAGCAAAAGAAAACATAAAGGAACATAAATAGAAACAGATCATTCTACCAACTCTTCCATGGGAAAAAGGAGTCAGCAGCTGTGGCAATTAGGGGAAGAAAAGGGCATCTGAGGAGATACATTTAATTAGACAAGTCCTTGAAAGGATTCCTGAGCACTTTTAAGACGATTAATATTGCTAAATGCATGTTTCATTAGGACAAAATTGTAAGGCTGGATCATTTTCTGTGAATGTCAAGGACAGACTCAATGTCGTTAGGAGTGAGCAAAGACCAGGCTTACAGGATCCCAGGCCCCAGGGATAACTGATGTGGGCTCAGCCCCAAGAGGGCCTCTGGCCCAACCTGCTGGAGGGTCATCCCTGAATCCGGCTACCGTGAGGGGCACCTGGAGCTGTCACTGCTCCACGGTGAACCAGCCGTCAGCCTCTCCGTACCACGTTGGAGCCATCGGGAAACGTGGCAGTGTGTCAGCCGCATGTTATGCGCCTGAATCACCCCATCTGTTGTGAATCCTGTCATGAGCCGCACTTCGAACTGAGGAGCCAGCTACCAGTCTGCTTCTTTAGGAAGCCTGAAACATCCTGGTGTTGCAGGTGTTGTTCTGCACCTCTTGCCAGAAAATAAACACAAGTTTCCTCAAAAAAAAAAATATAATCCAAATGAGGAAAGAAGCATAGAAAGCTGTTACTTTTTCACAGCATTAATCGTGCACATATCTACAGACTTTTATTTGAGGATTTGGAAGTACATTACGGAAGAGACCTATAAATAATCAAACCCTACAACATCCCCTTACCATTATGATCTGCAGCACAGAGGAGCACAAAGTCACATAGTGCAACTCTCTGTAGCTCACACAGTAAAGAGAACTGCTGTAAGATGATAAGAAAAGAAGGCTCAATAATCTTCCACTGAGATCTCTAAAAAAATCTACATGCACTTCAATAAAAAGTAGGAAATAGGCCAGAAAGAATAAATTTCCTGTACAATCAAGGTCAGTAGAAGTGACATCAGCACGGCAAAAAAATAAAAAGTGACAGCACTGAGCATCTGCATAGCTCAGAGAAAACCCACTCAATGGCCAAAAACCAAAATAATTCTAGATAAATGTAGTTTGTGGCCACCGTACTATGGAAAGCTGTGCATTTTAGTGTTTTCCAGATTGAGCTGGTTCTGATGATGATACTCTTGTCACGTGAATGTGTATGATCATGCACAGAAAAGGTCTTTATCGTGGTGCTGCCACCTAAACTTTTAAAACAGAGAAAAGGAAATAGAGTAAAATGTCAATTTTGCATGCCCTTCTCAGGTGTAAATTTAATAAAATTCCCTTTTCATAAAAAAGTCCACGTTGAAATGAATGCTGGTGGGAAAATCACAGATAGGATTATTTTTGTAAAAGGATTATTTTCAGACTATCTTTAATTGCACACAGCTTCTGTACTCGAATGAAACAAAATTTTAGTTGATGTGAAGTAGTGGGAATGTGAGTTTACAACATCTTCAAGTGTTCCCCATGTGCATGACACTGAATAAACACCTTCATACAGAGGTAGGGAAGCTTAGGCAGAAGAGTAGCTCATGTGCATGACACTGAATAAACACCTTCATACAGAGGTAGGGAAGCTTAGGCAGAAGAGTAGCTAACTGTAAAATAATCTAGTTTACATCAATATAAACATCACCTTTTGATCACCACCTTTTGATTTGCCTCATAACTGCAAGCACATTTGTAATGAGGTTCAAATTAGAAAACACCAGATGGATAAATCTGAATAGAAACAAAAAAGCTTTAAGCTGCTGCTGCTGCTGTGACAGTGGTGCCAGGCAGCAAAACACTTAACTGTATTTTTAAAGGAACTTACACCTCAGTAATGGCACCTCTGAGTAAATTCAGTATCTCAGCCATCCTTGGCCAAGAACACATATTTCACTTAATAGTGGAATGGAAGAGAAGCTATAGAAGGGACAGCCTTCTCTCTCTACTTAGTTATTTCTGTTTCCTGTTACTTGCGATGGCCTTCTAGTCAGGCTATTGCAAACAATTCATACACACTTCTAATAGGCTGCAAATAGCATCTTTAGAGATCATTTGTAGTTTCTGGCTTCTTCATGGGCATACCACCCTGTGCAGTATTTCAATGATATTTATATGCATTGTTATCCATCAACTTCACATCCCATGTCAGGTATCATATATTTGCTTCACATATAAAGAAAAGATCTACGCTCTTATTTAGTGCTTTGAATATATGCCAGAGTTCAGAAACTTCCCCAGACTGGCTCTTAGTTCTTTCTTCTGATCAGTAAACAAAATCCACACTTAACTGAAGCTTAGATCACTTGCTTTAGGAGAGAATAAAATTACTTGTACATATTTTTCTCATTACATGTCTTCAAAACTAATGAAGTCAAGAGATGAGACATTTAGAATGTGATTCACATTGTGCTTTGTTTTCCATTTTACTTTGTCATCTGACCAGTGGAGAATATACAATTATGCAGCAAGCCTGTTCATTTGTCTTTTTTACCTGAATCTTTAAATTTCTTCCAACTTATTATAGATAGTATTATGCAAAATATTACTATTTCCTAAACCTAACATGTATTTTCTTAATGCATTGTATCCATATAAAAATAACTAAGTGACAGTATTTAAATTGGAATCCACAAGTTCAAAGCTGTCCTAACTAAAACCAGTTTAGAATCAACATAGGAGTTAGGGAACATGAACTCTCAACACATAAACTATTATTCCAGAGATAAATGAATTCTTTAATAAAATAGGTGTCTTGTGTTGCTAAACGCTACTAGTTCTTTCTCCAATGACATTTTGTAATCCTCTTTTGCTTTTAATTTGTAAGTTATCGGAGATTACAGTTGTAAAATAATGTAATATCAAAACCAAAATAGAATACTTTACTGTTATTTTCCTGAGGTCAGTTATTCTTAATTACATGTGCATCAACCATTCAATAGATGGTCACAGTAATTTCATCTGGCCATAACCAAAACTTAATTGGTGATCTTAATTCTTTTCATATAGTCTCATTTTTGTTGTTATTATATAACTCATTAACATAATGAAATATTGATTTGTCAAATAGTTATATTGTATTAATCCAGTTACTATCGCCCCTTTAACTAGAAAAAAAAATCAACATTATACTAGATCATACTCCTTAGGTAATAGGAAAACTATGAGCTTCTAGGATTCTAAAATTTTTTTAAGGTGGGACATAATGAGCTTTTGGTTTAATCATCTGGCAGTGAAATCATTAAAGATTTATATCTTGTCATATTTTAAGTAATCATTGCTGATTGTTACGCATTCTGAAAAACAAGTAGCAGACATTAAGGATGATTCATAGTCTCTGACTACGCGTACAAAATCACATGTATCCACGCCAATGCACACATACATACAGACAGACTTCTAAAAATATAAGATTGACTATTTAATATGACAAGTAAGTCAACAGCTGTAAAGGATTTCCGAGACTGAATCTTAGCCTTTTGGGAACTGGACTTTTTTGGTTCTTGTCCTTGTTGGACTGACATGTTTAAACACAGAGCCTAATAATATATTATATGGTATTACTATCAATTTTTCTCTCTCCTTAGAGAAGAAGGGTGGCTCTTCTTATTTTTAGAAAAGAAGAAAAATACTTTGTAAAAGCAAACACAGAACATGTATCATGCTTCTCCTTTGACTTGTGGCTCTGCTACCCGCTTTTTTGCAAAGTCCTTCTGGAACAAACAGAGCTAGTTTAGTTAGAAGTTCAAAGAAGAATCCCTTAGAGACACTGTATTTCTAAAGCACTACACTCTGGGATCAGAATCACAGCGGCCTTTGCAGGGGAAGCTCAGCACTTAACATACAAGATAAGATACTGGAATGGCAGTACAGAAATTATTTCTTCCAAAATGAAGTTAATGGCATCTATAAACTGTAGCTCATATTCTACCAACCAGTTACAATGTTTTTACATGAGATCCAACTGTATTTTGTGAATAAAGCTTTGGAGAGCTTTTTATATTTGTACTGTAGCCCTATTGACATTTTAAGGCCTACATTGTTCAAGCTCATTTTGTGTTTTTAAATAATTGCCTGAAAACCTGACAGAGTAAATTGCTCATGGAAAAATACATTGACTGTAGAAGAAAAGAAAGACTGAAATAGCCTTGTGGGGGATATGAGCCTGTATATACCAAATGATCTGATATATGAAAAAAAGAATAGAGCATCAGTCTTGAAGATTATTATTTCATTTTCTCTATCACTTTCCCTTAGATTTGGTTCTCAAGTGTATTTCTGCCAAATCCTGATCCCATTCTGCTCACACATACCCTAAAAATATGCTGTTACTTGGCTCTATGGAGGCAGTAAAACAAGAACGTGATTTTCCAAGCTTTAACCATACCCTGCCTTGCACAGTATTTCCCTATTTCCTGATGGGATTTTCCAGGAAACACTGCAATACAAACAATAGCAGTAACCAAGCCCTAGGAAGATAAATAAAACATTGCCAACTTCTTCTGACACATGATCTACACACAGTAGCAAAACCTGCAGGGCCATCACCCTCTCACATTCTACCCGCAGAGCAGCTCCCTGCACCTCTCCCACCTGCCCCGGTGCTTGCAACAGGAGTCTCCCCTTTCAGAACTGCTGCTGTTTCCTCCTCCACACTGCCAGCCATGGCCACTTACCTGCAACCTCTGGTAGACCCTTTTCTTTACAAAACATGGAAATAGTTCTCTTCCTTAATTACTCTAAGTGCCTTACCTTTAAACAGACTTCTGCAATTTTACCTGCTAATGTGGACTCAGAGAGAGGAAGGAATTGTAAAATTGTCCCTGACAACTATTTTCTGTGCAGTCAAGTGTTTTATATAGCAAAAATATTTCCTGATGCACCTACATAATGAAACATTAAAATTCACATAATAAAAACCAATATTACATCACAGGAAGAATCAAGCTGTATATGGACAAATAAATGTAACTGCTTTAAGCTGTTCCACAGCTGTGTAAAACTTTTCACACAGTTTCTGTAATGAGACTCCCATAGTTTTGAAAAACAGCTCATTAGGGTGCTGAGCACCCTTAACTTTCCATGGGCACTCATTGAATATGACAGGATTAAGGTCTAAAGGCTTTAAAAAGCTCCTGGTTCAGTTGCTCCAACAGGAATTAAAACTATTGCAGGCAGTAGCGAAGTGGTAAATAGCAACTCAGCAGGAAATAAAATCAGTCCACTGAGGTGGAGAGTGCAGTATGTGGTGGGGAGTCACGAGGAAGCACTACTGCCCTTGGGCAAATTAAACAGTTTACATCACAAAGCCACATGCTGTTTCAGGAAAGTCATAGTCTTCATACAGCAGTGATGATTTACAGGCACAGCAACATTGCAACATAGAAGCTGGGCACCCTTGTATTTTAACCTAGTTGAAGAGTTTACTTTTCAGCTGCACAACAAGTGAAGTCTCACACTGAAGGGGCAACTACCAGCTTTTAATATGCCTTTAAATTGCAGAGATATGCGAGACAGAGACTGTGAATCATCCTTAATGCATGAGGTAATTTTAGATCCTGAAAGCAGTTGTGTTAAACAAAAAAACAATGTTATAATACATAAAATGTTACAAAATGGAGGAGGTTTTACTACTCTCTTCTTCTAGAAGAACATAAACATTTTATGCAGTGAAAGAAGCACAGATTACATTTGCTAGATAAAGAAACACAGATTACAGGCAGACAATCAAGTGATGAGAAGCACTATAAATTTAATGGCTTTCTCCAAGTCTTGCAAGTGTAGTTAGTTCACAGAAAATCATTAATTGCAATGTCATTTTCTACTCAGCATACAACATCCAACAGTTGGTCTTTCAACATGCACAAATTTTACACTCTTTTTGATCTCATCTCTTTCTATGTATCTAGAAAGCTATGAATATGTAGGGTTTACATGCCACCAAGTAGTGGAAGGAATATGCAACAAAAAATCAGCTCCTCTTGATACAATTGATCTGGCTTTGTCTCCTCCATTTTGTGGGGTAAGAAGCAGAACAAAGAGAAGATAATAGCCACATTAATAAAATGAGTGTGCCTGACTGGTGTGCCTGTATGTGTACATGAGCGCTTAAACAGAAGAACATGACTCCACTTTTGAACTGTAGCAAGCATAAAAATAATAAAGCGAAGATCACTTAAAATGGCAAAAGGAGGGCAAAAGTAAGACTACCTTGTGAAGTTATCTTTTTTTTTTTTTTAAAGGGGAAAATAGTTGAAATGTGAGTTACAGTATAACAGTAGAGAATAAAAAAAAAGTATTTTTTATTTCTCTGCCCCACTACTCAACTGCCTGTCTCTTAAATCCTTTTACAGGCAATGAGTAATAATCATTTTTCTGTCATAAGCTCACAACTCCCTTCCAAGAGATTAAAACTTACCCGTAAAGCTCCTTAAAGAGATAAAAATTTGAAAAATTAACATTGCTTGATTTCCCAAGCTAGCCCTCAAGCATCTTATGCAAATTTTAAAGGTGTATATGTAAATTTGTATGTGATCGAGTTGTGCAGAGATATTGTTATATCAAATTTGGAAACATATTCATATGAAAGGAAAACAACTGCATTAATACCTCAGAGAAGTTTGTCAGGGACAAACATAATGATTGTCACCATTTTTGATGTGATGTAAAAAGCTTCAAAATAAAGAGCAGAATATTTGCCTTTAGAATAAAGATGTAGAGTAAATAGAGTCTTTATTTTTTACATGTAGACATATTCGTATGCTTACATATCATTTAACATTTACCTTTCACGATAACCTAAGAAGCTAACATATTTTGTATTTTTAGATTCAGTGTGAAAACTACAAATTTCAGAGAGAAAGAATATCTTCTTGAATAACTTGGGGTCTACAAGAAAACAAACAAACAGAAAAACGACATTCTGGTAGAAGATTCTGTGTAACAAATTGCCTTTCACATAATTTTCCAATAACATGGTGAGCAGTCTTATCAGAATTCAATGCCAGGAGGAGAACTTGAAGACCAGATGGAGTCTCCCAGCTCCACACAAAGAATGGACCTGCTACCAGAAATATCTTCCTCAAAGAAAACCTTGTTCAGTCATGGCAGGAAATGGATTCTTGCAGTACAACATAAGAAGTACCTCGTGTGTACATGTACCTCGGTGTGCCACTGGACAAACTTGGAAATTGACTGATGCATTTGGAAAATAGCTCTGCTGACCACTTGCAAAGAGATGGGCTCCATACAGTGTGTGGGATTGCTCTCAATCAGAGAATCCTTAAGGCTGGAAGGGACCTCAGAGATCATCTAGTCCAAATAACAGTTAATGTATTATCTAGCAGTCCTTATGCAGGTGATTTTCTTCAGAAGTAGTCTGAATCTAAGTCTACGAAATGAATGTAAAACTCTCAGTGTAAAAGCAAATGTTAAACGCTTGTTAATCGTTAACTTTTAATTTGTAAGCCTGAAGAAACTAATAATAAAGGCAGACTTTTACCTTGGAAACAAGTACTGAAGATATTCTAAGCTTGTAGAATGGAAGCATCATCAAAAGTCAAATAAAGATGCACTGCATAAAACATAATTTCTAGTATCTTAAAAAAAAAAAGCTACTAGCATTTACCTCCTCTCATTATTTGAGATAAATAATGTAAAAGAGAAGGTATTGCATTGCAAATACTAAGAGATGAACTGTTATAAAATGTCTTCTACCAAGTGAAAACAACATGAAAAATAGAAGCAAATATCACAATAGCCTGTAGGGTACAAATGTGGAACACAGTTTAAATAACAAAGTGAGCTTTTCTCAAAGAAGTATTTCACCATGTAGACTGTTTAGTATCATACTACTAAATGCCAGTGTTTAGATATTCATGAATGCTGTATTTCCTAAGATGTCAGGATACGCTTCAATTCCTTCTACATTGTTAAAAGTCATAAAGCTTAAGAACAGAATGAAGGACTCCTTTAAGTCATTCCCACTGTGGGAGTGGAGGGTTAAATCAGATCTTAGGGAGATCAATAAAGCTTTTGCTTTTGACCTCACTTAGGTCAGAACTTTGCCTCAGGCATCCACAACCCAAAGAAACCCCACAGAAGAATCAAGCGTAGCAAAGGCAGATGAAGTCAAAGAGTATATGAAGTGGAACATTTGTTCCTAGCTAGAGTTTACAGTTTAGTACATCACGTAATTACAGTAAGTAATAATATAATGAATTGCATATGATAAATTATTTCAGATGAGAAAAAAAAAAACAAAGAACGCTAACAGTCTGTAGATGATTATTAAGATATCAGGGGAAAAAAACATTTACTGTTGACAAGATCTAAACATAACAATTAGAATGCCAGGTTCTTTCAAAGCTCCCCGTGTACCATTGACATAAGTGGTTTTAGTGCTGTTAATGAATGACTCATGGTTATTTATTGTACAGAAAGAACACAAAATATGTCACTGACATGTGCAAGTAAAATAATTTACAAATAAATGTTAGTTTCTTACTTCACTATCCTGAGGAATATCTTTAATCAAGGGCTTGCATTGCAAAAGTACAATTTTGATTTTAGAAAAGACATGTGTGAGTTATGATTTAAAATTTCCATTTGGGTTTTTCTGAGGCTTTATTAGTGAATTACTAACCAGATGTACTGTGCAAAAAGTGCATGTATACACTTGCTGCTGCTTTCTGGGGTATCCAAAGGACTAATGTTACTGAAATATTAATATTTTGGTCAATAATCCAAAAAGCAGTATCATTTACTTCCAAGCTCTTCTACACATATGTGGACACTGTAACTGACAGCCATTAAGAACAGCCACAGCCACTGACTGTAAAATATTAGAAGTATTAAGTCTTTCTTCTGCTGTTCTGACAGTGAGAGTATACTGTACCTTTAAAAAGAAAAGGTGAGAACTGAAGTGTGCATGTTCAGTAGTAATCAACAGGAATTGACAGCTCCTTTTCTGAAAAGAAATACAGCTCCTGAGAGCTCCTAGGAGATAACAGAATATTTACTGATGTTAGGAGGCAGGCAAAACAATGAAAAACAGCTTATGGTATTTTGTAACCCTGAATGTAAATTTACTGCCTTTTTTTTTTTTTTTTTTTTAATTTCTGTGATGAAGGAGAAATAAGGTGAGTTTTAGAAAAGCTCGAAGAGGAAAATGACAAACATGAACAAGCATATGGGAAAACTCGGAAAATTCTAAAAACATGTCGTGATGATCTTTTGATGACTTTTTGCAATATATTTGCCTTGCAACAACTGTCAAGTCTGTGTGCTTTTGTTAAGGACTCAAAGCAGATCACATTTTTAATTGTATTTAAATAGTTAAAGCATTTTTAATGCCTGCAGTTACAAAATGGCCTGGACAGATTTGAATTTTTCCTCCAACAATGTGTCTCCAATAATGCAGTAACTTTGTTATTACAATAAAGTGTAAAATAAATACTATATCTGCATTAAATGCAGAGATGTTGCAAGAGACGTGGGAAGGGGTACTGGGCAGAATCACGGATGGTTGAGGTTGGAAAGGACCTCTAGAGACCATCTAGTCCAATGCTCCTGCTTCAGCACGGGCACCCAGAGCATGGGGCACAGGGCAGCATCCAGGTGGGTTTGGAAGACCTCCAGAGAAGGAGACTCCAAAACCTCCCTGGACAGCCTGTTCTAGGGCTCTGGCACCCTCACAGGAAAGAAAGTCTTCCCCACAGGGAGATGGAACTTCCTGTGTTTCAGCTTGTACCCATTGCCCCTTGTCCTGTCACTGGCCACCACTGAGAAGAGTTTGGCCCCATCCTCTCTACAATCTCCCCTCAAATATTTGTACATATTCATTAGATCTCCTCTTAGTCTTCTCCAGGCTAAACAGGTCCAGCCCGTTTAGCTCGCTTAGAACGGGACATATGCCCAATTTCCATATCATATCAGCATGTTAGAGTGTGAATATGTATCAATCTGTGATATATATTACAAATATACCATACTATATATATTATATACCATAATTACGTATTAATGAAAATGCAGCTATCAGCAAAACTCTATTGCTTTCAGTTCTAAATTTCACTTTATAAGATCTTTACCTTAGATTAGGCAGTGTGGTTGCTCTCTACTGTTACCGCATAACTCACAAACCAAGCTATACTGCAGATCATACTGTGGAATGAATAAGGTTAAAGGAACCAAAGTAACCCATAGGATTTCTGGCCTTATCTGAGCAGTGTCCTGTAACAGCCCTGCCCAGAAGAAGTGCCTAAAGACGGCTGTCCACAGACACAGCTGGAATGGCTCTCAGGCTGGTGCCGGGAGATGGAAAATCACAGATAAGGCCTTCCTGGTTTCAGTTACAATTCTTTTTTTTTTTTTTTTTTTTTTTTTTCAGAGCCAATGAAAATAATTTTTGTGAACTTAAAACTCCACTGAGATTTCTTCATTAGATTGTGCAGCTGTAATCAAATCATTTCTGGTAAGGATAAGATCACTTTGATACGTTTCTGTGATGATAATTTGATAAGCTTTTGATACTTTCCAAAACAGAAGCAATTAGGGTGATACAGTTTATGCTCAGCACAACAGAAGCGTAACTCCTTGGAGGAATGTCTGCCTAAGAATGTCTGCAGAGAAAAACCTGAATTTAGTTTTCTCAGTTCAGAAGGTCTTAGAAAACCAGAGAACTCTTCCTTTCATTCAGCAGCTAATGGCAGGAATTTCCAGTATAGTAAGATGCTTTTCAGTCTGCTATTCAAAAGATGCAAAACTTAAAATTGCTAAAATAATGTGTGAGGCCCATGTCAAAAGGGTAGGAATTCATGTTGTTTGCCTGAGAACCAGAAAGGTAGCACGAGAAGGCACTGTTGTTGAAGAATATGAAGTGTCATTTCATAAATGTTGTGGGATGTGGTTTACAAAGCAACATATACATTATGAAATGGTTCTGATTTTATATTACCATAGCGAACCTACCCAGAAGACACCAAGGACTTGATCTACCTGATGAGTTGACCTGAAGCAGCCTGTGCCACGTGCATCACTGCCTCAAGATAAACTTCACTAAGTTATACTGGCTAATACTAACAGAGGAGTCTGTAGGCATCTCTCGCTTGCTACTGGCAATTACATCACTTGTGTCTTTAACAAATAAAGTGAAGCAGCATGTTCTCATATAGACATTCTCTCCTCGATAGCATAAAAGATGAATAGAATTGTTTTTGTCTACAGAAATCCTAACTCTACAGACCAAAGTGCTTGGGAACTTCTCGAGGGCAGGATCCACAGCGTAGCATATCCTGACTGACAGGTCTGTCCTTTGCTCTACCAATTCAGGGTTCCCAGAATCAAAACAAAATCTAATTACTGGACTCCTATGTTTGAATGTTCTGTTTAAATATCATATGATACATAAAGATTCAAACGGCCATTCCTTCTTACCAAGACCCTGAAAGAACCAGCACCTCTTTGGAGCACGATACTTCTTGGAATAGCAGCTGGGCAGAATGCGGTCCTAATATTCCTTACCGGGCTAATGTAAATATACAAAAATATTGATGAAAAAAAAAGAAGGGGAAAAAAAGTAAAAACAACCCAAAAGTAATGCCTGTCACCCTCCCAGCTTGGGTCAGACATGAGGTTATCTCATCACACCAGCCCTAACAGGCTACAAACTTCCAGTAACTCAGTTTTTCACTTCTTTACCTCTTAAGTAATGCCGATTCCAGAAGGCTTCCCTATTTTTTCCTGAGGTGACAAGGATCCTGAAAACCCTGGTTGCCTGCAGCTGATCTGGCCTCTCATGAGAATTTATTTTGAGCTTCCCAAGTCCCAGGTATCTTTCCATCCCACTGCCAGACTGTTTCCCTTCGCAGTGCCCTCCAGGAAGGCTGCAGGTGTTGCCCTCTGCCTGTGAAATAAGATGGGTATGAGGGGCTATACACACCTTGGTAAGCTTAGGCAGTGGAGCAGCCGACTTCATTCACTCCAAGTCCACCTCCTTTTCTCCCCCTTCCAGAGCAGACAAATCTACATCTACAGTCCTGACACCAGGTCAGAAGAGCAGCTCTATTAAAATGGAAATTAAATTTGTTTATTCACCAACTATTATCCACAGCATGTCCTAGTGATTGTGGTGAATAATTTAGGAGTTTTTAGTTTTTTTTTTCCCCATTCATTTGCATTTCATAGCTACACTGGAAAATTACTAACACTAACTAGGGAGAGGCTTCTTTGCTGTCAGTCACCATGCCCACATAAGCCATAGCACAGCTTGAAGGTATGACTTGATTTTACCAATTTGCCAAGCCAGCAGAAAAAAAAAAAAAATCTTACTCCTGTTTTCAGCCCAACAGGAAGATTTGGAAAGGCAGTGCCGCTAGGTTACCAAAAACACTATGAAGATGGATTATGAAGGCAGCCAGCCCCCCCCCCATCAGTTTGAGCATTTGATAAGACCAAAGCATTTGATAAGCATTTGATAAGCATTTGATAAGACCAAAAAACAATTTTTTTTTTTTACACAGATTTTGATTTTTGTACTTGTTGGCTCTTATCCCACACCACGCTCACACAATCCATTTAAAAACTGAGCTTCTTAAACGTCTCCTAAAAATCAAAAATCCCCACAGGCCGCAACAGTGTGGCAGGGCTTCCATAGAGCTGGGAAGCTCTGGCAAGACGCTGAAGCAGTCTATGGGCCAGGCTGCTGTGCAGTCTGGACAACATGGGAAAACACCATGTTCCAGTTGCACATGGAGGGACATGCACACTCCCTCCTAACGACACTGCAGCCTCTCGGACGAGATCCCTTCCCTCCGGGGCAGCAGCTTTGCCTCGACCAGCCTCCTCCAAACGTCCGTTGGAAACTTCACTCGGCTTTCGACCAACTCTCTCCACCCCAGCGGCCCCAACGGCCCCAACGGCCGCCCCGCCCCGCCCCGCCC